>JAQZBX010034510.1:0-24959 GCA_029593785.1 Cabassous unicinctus | reverse complement strand
TTTTTGTGGAATCTTTGTTTGGCTTTGGTATTAGGGTAATTTTTGCATCATAGAATGAGTTAAGCAATGTTCCTTCTATTTCTATTTTTTGTAAGAGGTTAAGCAGGATTGGTGTTAGTTCTTTCTTGAATGTTTGGTAGAATTCTCTTGTGAAGCTGTCTATTCTGGGCTCTTCTTAGTTGGGAGGTTTTTGATGATTGAGTCTATCTCTTTACCTGTTACAGGATGGTTGAGTTCATCAATTTCTTCTTTTGTCAATGTAGGCTGCTTGTGAGTTTCTAGGAATTGGCCTATCTCCTGTGAATTATCGATCTTGTAGTCATAAAATTTTTCAAAGTATCCTCTTATGATACACTTTATTTCTGTGGAGTCAGTGGTGATATACCCTTACTCATTTCTTATTTTGTGTATTTGCATCTGCTGTCTTTTTTTTCTTTGTTAGTCTGGCCAAGGGTTTGTCAATTTTATTGATCTTCTTGAAGAACCAGCCTTTGCTTTTGTTTATTTTTTCTAGTGCTTTCTTATTTCTATTTCATTTAGTTCTGCTCTAATCTTTGTTATTTCCTTCTTTCTCCTTCCTTTGAGGTTAATTTGTTTTTGTTTTTTGAATTCCTCCAAATGTGCAGTTAGGTCTTCGATTTTAGGTCTTTCTTCTTTTATGATATGTGCATTTATTGCTATGAAATTCCCTCTCAGTACAGCTTTTGCTGCATTCCATAGGGTTTGATATGTTGTGTTGTCATTTTCATTCTTTTCAAGGTAGTTACTAATTTCTCTTGTGATTTCCTCCTTTACCAACTGTTTTTCTAAGAGTGTGTGTTAAACTTCCATATCTTTGTGCCTAATCTGGTTCTCTGGCCCTTACTGATTTCCAGTTTCATTCCATTGTTGTCAGAGAAATTACTTTGTATAATCTCAATCTTTCTGAATTCATTTAGATTTTTTCTGTGGCCTAGCATGCAGTCTATCTTGGAGTATGACCCATGTGCACTCGAGAAGAATATATATCCCACTGTTTTGGGGTGTAGTGTTCTGTATATGTCTATTATGTCCAGATCCTATAATGCATTAACCAAAGTGTTTGTTTCTTTATTGATTCTTTGTCAAGATGTTCTGTCTAATGGTGATAATGATGTATTAAAGTCCTCCAAAATAATTGTGGAGACATCAGTTTCTCAACTTATTTTTTCTAGTGTGCCTCATGTATTTTTAGGTGTCCCTGTTAGGTGCTTAAATGTTTATGATTGTTCTTTCTTCTTGAAGATTACACCTTTCACTAACATATAGTGTCTGTTTTTGTCTCTTACAATAGTTTTGCATTTAAAGTCTATTTTGTGTGATATTAGTATAGCTACTCCTGCCCTTTTTTGATTATTGTTTGCTTGTAAGATGGTTTTCTAGCCATTCACTTTCAGCCTCCTTGAATCCCTGGGTCTAACTTGGGTTTCTTGTAGACAACATATAGATAGGTCATATTTCCTAATCCATTCTGTGTCTCTTGACTGCTAAGTTTAATCCATTAACATTCAGTGCTATTACTATCCAGTAATTACTTATATTAGCCATATTTTCTTTGGGTTTATGTATGTCAGATGTTGTTTTTATTTCTCTCTTTTTTTAGTTGTCCTTACACTCTCCTCCAGCTTTCTCTCTCTCATTTTTTTTCCTTTCAAACTGCAGAACTCCCTTTATTATTTCTTGAAAGGCAGGTTTCCTATTGGTATACTCTCTTAATTTCTGTTTATTTGTGAATATTTTGAGCTCTCCATCATTTTTGAATGCCAGCTTTGCTGGATAGAGAATTCTTGGCTGGAAGTTTGTTCTTTTAGTACCTTAACTATGTCATACAACTGCCTACTTCCCTCCATTGTTTCAGATGAGAAATCAACATAAAATATTTTTGAGCTTTCCTTGTTTGTGATGGTTCTCTTTTCTCTTGTTGCCTTTAGTATTTTCTCTCTGTCTTGAGCATTAAATAGTTTGATGAGTATATGTCTTGGGGTAAGCCTGTTGGGATTTATAATATTTGGTGTGTCCTGCAATTCCTGGATACCCATCTCCTCAATAGGATTGGTAAGTTTTCAGCTATTATTTCCTCCAAGACTGCTTCTGTCCCCTTTCCCTTCTCTTCTCCCTCTGGGATGGCCATAATGTGCATGTTTGTGCATTTTGTGTGGTCATTCAAATCCCTAAGTCCCTGCTTGATTTCTTCTGTCTTTTCATCTATCTGTTCCACTGTCTGTTTGATTTCAGGTGTACTGTCTTCCATGTCACTAATTCTTTCCTCCACCTGTTGAAATCTGCTGTTATGTGCTTCCAGTTTCTTTTTGAATTCTTAGATTGTGCCATTCATCACCATCATATGTGTTATCTTTTTATGGACATTTACAGTTTGTTCAGTATGTTCTCTAAATGTCTTCTTAATATCCTTAATCTCTTGCTTCACTTCATTAAGTTGGTCCATGATATTTGTTCAGAAAGCTTTGATTAGTTGCTCAATATTCTGCACCTCTTCCTGGTTTTTAGTTTGCTCATTGGACTGGGCCATGCCTTCCTGTTTCTTAATATGGTTTTTAATTTTTGTTACCCTCTGGACATCTTTTTATCTTGATGTGTTTATTCCATTGATTAGTTTCTCTCTTTACTCTAGGGTTTTATTTACTTGTTGTTTTTGTGTGTGTTTTAAGCTTTCTCTTTGATGCTTTGTTCTTCTTATTGTATATCATTGCTGTTGTTTATGTCCACTTGGAGGGAAAATTAGGGCCAGAGAAAATGAAAAAGGTAAGATAAGCAAAAGGATAAGAGTAATAATAATAGTAATTGTTAGAAGAGGAACCATTTAAGACCTTGGAAAGTGAATAATTAACTCATATAAGCAGTGTAAAGTAATAGGAATAGGAAGTGGGGTACCCTCCAATAGACAAAAGTTTATAGACTGAAATAAAAGGTCAGTATGATGAGAACAGAGGGAAAGAGAAAATGAAAGACAAAAAGAAAAAAGTTAATAAAAGAAAGAAAATGAGAGATGAGGTAGAAATAAAAGCCAGAAAAATTGGCCACTAAACAGAGAGGTGGAATGTAAGATCAGCAACATAAAACAGAAGAGAGAATGATGAGGGAAGGAAAAGAGATAGACTTCATATGCAAAATTGGTATACAGATTAAGGGAGAAATCAAGGAAAAAGAAATCAGCAGCACCTTGAGGAATTTATCTTTTCATCCAGCTCCCTCCAGAATGAATCCCTGGACCCTCCTACTCTTTGGGTTCCCAAAACAGCTTACTCGGACAGGATCTTGGCCCCATGCAGCTGTATTTTTGTGTGAAAGAGATCTGCATATGTTCCTTTTAAAGAAAAAAAATTAGGACCAGATAAAAGAAAAGAGTTAGGAGACAAAAAGAATAATAGTCATGATATTAGTAAAAGGCAGGGGAGCAGACATACAAGACCTAGGAAATTGAAAAATTAACATGAGTAAAAAGCACAGAGGAATCAGATTAAGAAAGTGGAATTGAAGCAATGAAACAAGAAACAGAAAAGAAAACCAACTATATAAAATGAATTAAAATGGTGAGAAGAAGGGAAAAGAATAGAGAGAAGCGAGAAAGAAAAAAGTAAAAAGTGAAGTATACTGAGAAAAAGGGAGAGAGGGAGAAATACAAACCAGAAATATTGGAGACAAAATAAAAGAGGTGGGATGAAAGAACTACAATGGAAAACAAAAGATATAAAGATGAAGGAGTGAAAAGAAATAGCATAGGTAGAATAGATCAGTAACCAAAAGAATAAAAGAAAAAGAGCAAAAATAAACAAGCAGAGAAAGAAAGGGAGGTGATACAAAACAAGCAAAAAACAAGAAAGCATCAACTCAATTTTTAAGAAAACTGAGACAAAAGCAAAATACGATAAACTTGGGAAAACAGCCTTCTTTCTTAGACCCCTAAGGATCTTCTGAGGCTGCTGGTGTTCCACAATCATTCACCCTGCAGCCTTCCCTCTCCAGGTTTTGAAATGGGTTTTGTGAGTAAAGTAAGTTAAATAAAAGAAAATGAACTTTTTTTTTTTAAATAAGAGATCCAAGAAAAGTTAATACAAAGAAAACATCTATATTTTCTCTGTCATAAACTTTCAGCTGGCTTCCTTCTAACCTGGTGGATCTCTTCTCAAGGAATAGCCAGAAATCAAGCATATAGGGGCATCCTATATGTTAGGCATGAATTCTCCCACTGAGCTATTCTGGGTCCTTGTGTTGCTAAACCGTTCAGAAGGTTATCTGCCCCTTTTCCCTTGGGCAGGTTAGATCCCCTGCAATCAGCTGGCGTGGTGCTGATCGCTGTCTGTCTCTGCCTCCTCACTGATATATTTACTCTCTTTACCTAGGTGGCTGGGTATGACTGTCCACCTGAGATGATCCCCCTGCTCTCTCCCTGTCAAGCCAGGGTGCTTTCCGATATTCATGGGTGGCCCAGCTGTCTAAACTCGCTGCAGACCTTCCAGACCTCTCTTCCTCATTGGGAATCTGCTGTCACACTCCTGTTTGGAGTAGGGGGCTGGGTCTCCACCTAGTCTGTCTGACCTGAGGGCCAGGAATGTGTGCCCTTTCCAGCCACTGAGGTAAGTAACCCTGATTATTACTGGCTTCCCTATCTGTCCAGTACCCTCCTAGATGACTCAGAGCACTTCCCATGGAGGTAGATATCTGCCCTCTCTCAGTTAGATACAATTTGCTAGGAGATTTACCCTCACTTATTATCCTGGGTTGGGGGAGGGGAGCCCTCCCTAGCAGCCCAGAGGTTAAATAATTCATGATTATTTAGTTTGACTTCTTTGTGTGTTTGGTCCTCCTTCTTCTGGGAATTGGTACACAGTGTTTTGGTTTGCTGTGCCCCAAAGCAGGTCCCCATGGTAGCCTCTGGCTTTTTCTTTGTTGTTTTAGTGAGAGCTAAGATATATATGTCTAATCTATCAGCCATTTTCCCACAATCTCCACTCTAATGTATTTTAAATCTCATCCATTGTGTCTTCATTCCTATAAGCTCAATTACTTTTCTTTCCATAATTTCAAATTCTTTGTTTTCTTTTTTATGCTCACACACATCTTCTTAATACTTTTATCTCTTTAGTCATATTTTCCTTCCTCTTTATAATTGATTCATTAGATTTGTGTGATTATCTTTGAGTAGTTGTCTTAAGTCTTGTATCTCATCAGGTTATTTGGTTTGTTCTTGTGGCTGGACCATCCCATCCCGTTTTTTAGTATGGCTTGTAATTTTTTGCTGATATCTAGGCATATGAATATATTGGTGAATTTACTCTGACAGTCAATTATCCTTTTCATGCCTAGTGGTTTGTTTCATGGCTATTCTTTGATTTTTGGTACAACTGAAAGTGAGTCTTTAAATTTTTCCATCTTAGGCATCAAAATCAGACCAGGGACTCACTTGTGGGGCACAAATATTCTCCCAGGCATGCAGGGAAAGAAAGACCTAAATTTTTTTTCTCCTTGCAGTTTCCTGGATGGTCAGAAATGTTGCTTCTTTCAACCTCTGCTTGCCTGTGAATCTGGTCTGGAAAGTGCCAAGATTCAAATTGTGCTCTGATGACCAAATTCATTGAAGAGAAACCCCTCTCCACCCTCTGATGCATGCTCCCTCTTCCTAAGGAAGAAAATGTCTGTTCCCCTCTCAGGTGGCTGTAGTAAGCCATGGGTTTTATCTAGGCAGTAGGCTTTAAGGATGGGGATATGTGCCATTCCCAGATGCTGCGGGGGTTTAGTAACTCAGGTAGGCTGTTTTGGGTTCTTCGTGTCTCTCTCTGACTCCCTTTTTGGGCCTGCACTGTCCTAGTCTACTGACCCCTAAAGTAAGTCTCTCAGACAGCTTTTTGCCCTTTCTCCATTGATCTTATGTGAGAGTTGGGCCCTGCCTGCCTATTCTGATGCCATCTTCCTGGAAGTACTCTGATAGCTAAACACTTTAGATGGAAAAGTTAATATAATAACAAACATTACTTCAAGCTATTAAAATAAGCCAACAAGAAATGAGAAAATTACTGTTTGCTTCAGTGCCTGAAGTATCAAATTATATCGCACTGAGAATTAGAAAGCAACTTTATCTTCTCCTTAAGTAGTTGTCATGGCATACAGATTTTTTAAAATGTTAAAAGAAATTAACAAAAAAAATTGAAAATATATTATCAGCAGTAATGAAGAGAAAATATTGAACTTGTATACTAGTGTTCTGCAGCCAGAACTTAGGTCACTTCCTCCATGTGTGATATGTTGTTATCTACTACATGGCATGGGGTTTCTTCAGTTATAATAGCTTTAGTATCCTCTGTAGTACAGTTATCTTTATCAATACAAATATGATTATCCTGAAGATCTGGTTACCACATATCTAGGAATCTTCCAAACTGAAGCCAGAAGAAAGGAGTGTGGATTAGTGAAGATGATCAGATCCTTCAAAGATTTATTGTCCTTGTCTATCTCTGCCTTTTGCCTTAAGATTGAAATACTGGAATGATCAGGGTTGACTTTCAGGTGTTTCTTTGTTGCCATATATTCCACCGATGAGTTGCCTCTGAGGGCTTATGAAAAATTTTCAAATTTTTTTCATGATTTTGCAGAATATTTTCTCTTCTTGTTTCTTTTTTCTTCATCTTATAGAATTTCCAATCTTTTCTTGAAAGACTAACATTTTCTGCTCAAATCCCTTCAGCTATTCCACACAGTACTCAATGAGAGGCTAGATCACATAGATAACTTTAAGCCAGGCTTCAGAAGATGCTCCACAAATGCCCAGTTTACAACCTGGTCCTTGGTTTCACCAGTGTTGTAATAGATATGCTACTTGTTTTGCTTCATCCTGGTGCTGTAGTCCTTGCGAAAAACCATCTCATCACCAGAAGCAAACATGTAATCTCTTAATAGCTTTGAGAGCTTCTTACAATTTTGAGAGTCTTCATGTATTCCATCTTAATATTTTTAGAAAACTGCTCAGAAAACTATATATTTCTCTTTTTTCCTGCCAGTTTAGTCAAGAAGAATTTTTGAACAAATTCTTCACAATAACTTCCAAAATTTTGCTTTGTTGCAACATTTCAAGCAAAGTATTTACTGGGAGATCCTCAGAGTCCACTATATCTCTAATTGAGTCCACATATCTGGGGATTAGCTCTTACAATTATCCATGATGAAAACTCTGCATGCATCAAATTTGATGTTGTTCTTCTTTCTATTTTCAAATTGGTCAAAGGGAGCACATCTTGGGAAAGAGAAGGGCCTTGAATTCCAATTCTCCTTCAACTGAAAAAATGCTTGATGACCAAGTTGTCTTGCCAGTAATTGGTCAAATTCTGATGGAATTCTCCCTATTCTTCATTAATCATATTGTCAGCATTTCTGGTCAAGATAGACTTTGCTCAATTCTTCTTGATCAATGTACCTTTACTAGAGTTTCCTCTTCTTGTTGTCACCAAACTTCTTTTCTTATACTTCTTCATTAGAAAAACTATCTTCTATTTCTTGCTTGTCATAGACTCATTTTCTTTTTTTCCTCTTTATCTTCCTTTTTTCAGCCTCAATATTCCTCACTTCTTTCTTTCATTCTCCACAAAAAGATTAATTGGATAGCTAGGAATATGAGAATACTTCCTCTTCACAATCTCCTTTATTCTTTTTTTCCCCAAGTACTCAGTTTGGTCTTCTTTAAGATGCAAAATAATCTTTTTTGCATGACCCATGGGTTTACCTGTGTTAATCTTAACTGAGAATGACATTCTTGCTGAAGATACCCAGGTATTCGGCTCATCATCATGTTTTGTGATCGAACAAACTTTCTCAGAAACTAAATATGCAGAATAAAAACCAACACGACACCAAACTGGCAACCATAAGGATGTCTTGCACCCAGTCTGCAAAGCTTCCATGATTACCTTGGCCCAAGACATGGTAATAGTACAAGGTAATTGATCAAGTCAGCCTTGTCATTCCAATTCCAGTCTCCACGTTAGGAAGGTTTTGATCTTGTTTATTTTTAATGAGATTAAGGTGTAACTCTTTCCCAGAGTATAGCTTACTGGGATCTGCCAAGCTTTCATATATGATTTTGTTCAGAGCATCTGATGTCTTTGAAACATGTTCCCTCAAGGATCATTTTGTTCAGATGGAAAGTATTGATGAACAATGACATCAACTGGGTGATTTCTCTCTGAAGGACAAATGTTTCAACTTCATCCTCCTCCATCAGTTGGTCTTGGGTCTGGGTTTCCTCAAACAGTTTGGCTAAAGGATGGCAGTGTAGGAGAACTAAGACAGAGAAGCAATTGACACCTCATCCACTTGACATCTAGAGGTGGCCTGCCCAGGGTGCAAGAAGTATTACAGAAATCACCTGGACATACCATAAGAACCCTCCAAAACTTCACAGTTTTATAGGTTTTACTAAGAGATTGCATAAGAAATTTCTGTACAGTTTTAAAATTAAATTCTTTTTTTTCACAATGAAATTAGGTATCTTTCCATTGATTTAAAGGATGATTTCACTCACTTTTCTGTGAACTGTTAATTCATGTATTTGGTCTACTTTTCTCCTTGGATTTTGGACTTCACTTATGATTATAGTTTTACTATAGTAAAAGGATACAAATATGGAAAAGCCAAAAGAGGAGGCATATAATGAGAGGTCTGGGAGGACTCTCCTCCCTCCTGGGGCAATGTAGGAGGCCTATATATAATCAGCTTCCTCATTGATATATAAGAATATTTTCTTTATAAGGACAATTAGCTGTTTATCTGAGATATGATTTATAATTACTTTGGCCAACTTATCAATTTTCTTTTCACTTTACTTTTGGTATTTTTTTCTTTTCACTATGCAGAAATATTTATATTTACATTTTCAATTTTTGTGTCCTATATTTTAAATTTGAGTCATAGTTAGAAAACCGTCCTTAAACAAAATTATTTTAAAAATATTTCTTAGAAATTCTTTTGTTTTTTCATTTTCTAAATATTTAAACCTGCATACCATTTAGAGAATTCCCTGCTCTACAATGCAATATTAATTTAAAAATATCTTTTTTCCTCAAAAGCTGCCAAGTTGTCCCAATAGTATTCATTTAAAAGAACATATTTCTCTGATTTGGTATGCTATTTTTATTGTATGCCAAATTCCCTTTTGTAATTGAATCTTCTTCTAGATTTTGTCTTCTATGATATCAGAAAATTCCTCTATTCATGCACAATGCCATGCTGTGCTAAATACAAGCCTTTAGAACTCTTTTTCAATTTAGCTATTCCTTGGTTGTGCATATGCAGTAACTCAGGCCTGGTTGCCTTCTCACTCCCTTGCTGTCCTCTTACAAATCTGTTTCCCACAGGAAGCCTCTCTCTCACCACCTGCTGTTCACTCACCTTCCGTGCTAACAGGGTTATTCCTTATACTTTGTAATTAACTTTCATAATCACTCTCAATACCATGATACTATAAGTTTTCCTCTATAAACAATATTTTCTATTAGTAATCATGAACTTTTAGAAATCACTATTACTAAATAATAGGAAGTAAAATCTTAATTTTGATGCCAGTTATTTGTCTTCAAGTCAATATTCTTAAGCAACCTCAGTGTTCAAAATAATTGTCTTTCTCAAACTGGAAACTTAGAAGAGACAGACTATTTTCCTGGCAACTTTCCCATTATTTCAGCTAGGCTTACTCCATCATCTCCTAAGTTTAGCTGATAGCATTCAACTTTAAATATGTGTTTCAAAAGGAATGAAATCAGCTGAAGATGGCAAAATGCTGCTATAAAAAGAAGAATTGCTGCCTAATAATAATGATCTTTTGTCAAAAAAATAAATTTTAAACTATATTTAATACATCCAACACCTAACACATAGATTTCCCAGGTTTCCATGATGCAATCAATTATTTATCATATAATTTACAGGTAATATATATTTTTTGTTATCAAGATATTTATTAGATCAGTTACAAAGTTGGCTCCTGACCATGGATAGACACCTATTACAGAGGAAAGAATAAATAAAATATCTTTAGGAAAATGAGATGGGATCCCAGTTCTAATAGGAGCAGTGAAGCCATATGAAGCATTCATAAGAGAGAATGTAATCATTGGATTTGTATCAAGTTTGGATGGTTTCAAATGGTATTGCTCAGCACCATATACATATCTAAATACTACAATATGCTGAGCACTCTATTCTCCATAAAGAAGGTGAAGAGAAAGATTATTTTGGGTAGAGTGAAAGCTATCTGGGGAAAAACAAAAACTAAATCATAGGAAGCCAAAAAGATAGTTTCAATTCAAAATTTAAATGTGTCAAGTGGAAGGGATCCCATGGGGTAAGGGTGACTACTATTTACTTAAAGAACATTTCATGTTCAGAGCCAATAGACTATTTTAAATGTGGATTGAATATAGTTGATGAAACAATTGGTTTCAACTAAAGTGATTGAAATATTTAAGTTCTTTTCACTGAAAGAATCAACATCATTTAAAATAAGAAAGATACATATGAACTATTTTATGTTGATATCTAACTTTCCATATTTTCAAATTTTATATTATTTCAGTCACAAATGTGCTTTTTATTAAAGCTTGTCTTATACATTCCTGATTCTATTAAATATAAATTAAAATTGACTTATGATATTAAATATACTGCATCAATTTGAAAAAGTGAAACTTTGAATAACTGTTAAAATTTTTGTTAAATTTTACTCCTTGTACACTGCCGCCCTTCTGATAAAAAGCATATAAAACTTTTAAATATTTCATGTTGTACACTGATAATTTCATCACAAAACAGTTGGGTTTGTACAATTAGAATTATATTTAATTTAGCACTGGAAGTCATTTTATTCAATCAATAAGAGTGAAATTATTTGTATTAAATGCTGCCATTATTAAATCTGATACATAAAAATTTGTTTTTTGTTATCTTTTACCTTATTCTTCTTTCTTATTAAAAAGTGATGGTTTCATCTTAGTAGTGTCAACTTTATATTTCAGTTCAAAAGCAAATATTGAGCAACATATTAGGTTCACAACTATTTTCCAGGATATATATTGATTCCAAATAAGAAATTAGTTGTAGCCCTTGTCTCTCAGATCATTCAGTGTCAAAGGGAAAAAATCATAGGAAAAGAATTAGCCAATTTGTAGTAGAATAGTAAGGAATAACAGAAATGTTGAGTGCTCAGAGTTCAGAAAATAATATAAACAAAATGTAGGTGAAGAAGTCATGGAAAATTTACAACTTTAGAGTGGAGTAGTTTAAGATAGAATTTTGATCATTGCTTTAAGAACTCACTTCTTTCCCATAATAATTGTGTTATGTACAGGAAAAAAAACTCAAGAGGGATTATATTTCATGCTGTGTAGAACACTGAGTAAAATTCAGAAGAATAAATAAAATTTAGCATTTAATAGTGATAATAGGTAGCACTTATATAGCCTTTTATAAATGCCACAACTTAACCAAGGCATTTTGCATAATATTAAATGATATAAATCACATATTAACTCTAAGTGTTAACAATTCCTGGACTTTTCATAAATAAACTGTGGCACAGGGAAAATGATTGCATAATGTAATTTGCATGGTTTCACACATTTAGCAGGTGGAAAAACCATAATTCAATTCCAAGTAATCTGCGGAGGGCAGTGACCTTTAACCATCACATGACACTTTATTGACATTCTGTTTAGTGGACCACATGGAAACCCAAAAGTATGGGACTAGCGGTGAGGCTAAAGGCACCTGAAGTGCAAAATTTAAAGAGGTTTTCACTTTTAAGACTGTACAAGTAAAGGAATGTCCATGAGAATGAGTACCTCCTTAAATTTTGTTACCTTGGAGCCTCATCCCAGTTCTGGACCTGATAAAGGGACATGTAGAAATAAGTGATTACCAACAACTCAGTAACTCATTATTAAATACCTATTATAGTAGGCATTGTGTTACAACTCTGGCAACTACAGACTTAAAGAACATAATAGGTAGAACCATAAATAATAAATGATCATTTAAAATGATAAATTTGACAATATTTTTCCATTAATTCTCACGAACAATGGAGCAAGTCTTAAAAAGTTTAAATCATTGCTAAATGTAACCCAGATAATCAATCATTGAAGATTAAAGTACATTAAAAAAAGATAAGAACTGACTTGCTATCACAAAACCTATGTGAAATAGGTCACATTAGCCACCTTAGTGAGTTTCAATATCCTTACCTTTAAAGAAAAGTTATTTTAGAAATGGTCATCTGAAGTTTTATTTTATTTTTTGAGGAACAGCAAAGATAATGGAGAGTGCACACTGCATCCTGAGTAAAATATAGCCACCAGTATCTTTTCTCCTCCTGCTCCTTACATAACGACTCAGGTAATGAATATGCTCCATGCTACACCTGTTTACCTAGGGTTACCTTGTATATTGTATCAATCTAGCTCAATCTTCCCAGGCTACTTTTCCTGCATAAAAATCTCTTATATCCTGTAGTTAATATCCTACCAAAATACATTTGCAATATTTTCCTATACATAAATTATTCTCTCAATTTTCTGTATGTAATCTGTATAATATCAACTGAATAATAGGATCTCTATGTTCTAGATTATGAAATGAGGGAGTAAAATGATGGTTGAACTAGGTAGTTGAAAAAGAATGTGAGAAGACAGTTTATGACATAGTGCTATAGGAGAATGATTGTGAAAACGCACTGAGAAATACAATAGAATTGTCAAGAAGTGTAATTCATTAAAAGTGAGATCAGATGGCACAATTATAGGTCTATCTACAGCAGTTTCAAATGGCTACAGTGTCTGTGCTTCAGCCCAGATACAATTTAAAGAACAGGCAATGAAATCCAGGAAGGTAAAGTGAAATACTCGTGCTAAACTTATTTTTTTTACAGATGAAACACCACAAAAAATGATCAGAAGAAAATCTAACTGAATTGATGGAATTTGTTCATTTGGGCTTTGCTGATATTCCTCATCTCCAGTGGCTTTTATTTGGTTTATTCTTGGTCATCTATATTATTATACTGAGGAGCAATGGTGCCATATTTCTGATAACAAAACTGTATACTACTCTCCAAACCCCCATGTATTTTTTCCTTGGCAATTTTTCCTTCTTGGAGATCTGCTATGTATCAGTTACTACTCTCAGAATGCTAATGAATCTTGGGACCCAGAGAAGAAGAATTTCTTTAGTTGCCTGTGCTACTTATGTTGGGAGCCACAGAGTGTCTCCTTCTGGCAGTGATGGCTTATGACCACCACATGGCCATTTGTAACCACTGTGCTATCCTCTAGTTCTGAACCAAAAGGGGTGTATGCAACTGGTGGCTGGCTCATGGATCAGTGGAATTCCAGCCCAGATAGGGCAGGCCTGCCAGATTTTCTTTCTGTTTTTTTGTGGGTCTAACCAAATCAACCATTTCTTCTGTGATATCCCTCCAGTACACAAACAAGTCTGTGGAGACGTCTTTGTGAATGAAATGTTGGTCTACATAGTTCTGTTTTGTCACAGTTCCATTTCTGTTAATACTTTTCTCCTACACCAAAATCATATGCACAATTCTCAAATTACCTTCAGCCACAAATCGAGGCAAAGCCTTCTCCACCTGCTCATCTCATCTTGTGGTTGTTATGTTATTCTATGGATTAGGAATGGTTACATATCTAAGACCCACAACAAGTCACTCATCAGGAAATGACAAAATGCTCTCTTTTTTCTGTACCATTTTGACTCCCATGTTTAATCCCATGATATACAGTTTAAGGAACAAGGAAGTTATAATGGCACTGAGAAAATGTTTATGTAAATAATTTAGTTTAATAAAGAATTAGTTATATTAACAAGAGATGTTTATTCATATATTTGTAATGAAGTTTCAACAGATTTTTAATTTTAACTATATTTGTTGCCTGACAATACAGTAGCAATTATTTCCAGTGAATGCAATTTAATATTGAGAGACCATGTTATATTTTTATACAAATTATATATGTATCAGCAAATGGCAAACTATTTCATTAATAATTCTATAATTTTATTCTGTAGCAACCCCTCTAAATAAAAAACTTTTGATAATGGTTGGTGTAATATAATCAATTGTAATGTAGACCCTATTATATCACTTATGGAAAATGATATCATTGACTGTTGAATAGTTGTAACAGCTGTTTTATAAACCAGGTTGGCCAATGCATTAAAAAAAATAGACATCCAGTTTTGCCCAGAAATGACTCTCCAGAATTCCTTGTAAGAAAAAAGGACCTAAGGAACTCTCAATGAGGTTTTAGTTTTATAAAGATAATGAAACAAAATAGAAGTGAATAGTAGGTATTTTTATACATATATCATTTTAAAGATTTCTACATAATGCAATAATATCATTTGATGAAAATAATATTATCATTTAAAATATATGGATATAATTAACAAGAGGCATGGGAAAATTCACACTTTTTTACATGTATATTCTTGAAGATTATAAAATGGATAGGAAAATTGGGAGAAAATAATTAAATTTAAAATTCACTTAACTATCTGTTATAAAAAGATATCATGCACATGTCTTATACATGGTTTACACAGACATACACATTGACAAATAAGAATGTAAAAATAATCATCAAATTTTAATTTGATGTGGATATTTCACTGTAAATTTTTTAATGATTTTTTAATTTTTCTATTCTGAATTTTTTGGTATTTACTATAATGAACCCGTGATCTACACATAATTTAAAAGGTAATAAATCTGTATTTATTATGGATAAGGAAAAGGGTAGTAGTTAGTTGTATTTGTTATTTCTCATTTCAAAAGGATATAATTGATGTCATGCTTTTGCAGTATTCCCTGCTGACCTAAAGAATCCTTCAGATATGAAGGCAACAGATTTCTAAAAGGCCATGACTTGTTATGAGGAAATACAAATAGAAAATAATGTGCTGAAGCATGTACCTGCTTTTAAGACTTTTCCCTAGAAATGAAGCAAGTCAGTGGTGTTCACATTTACATGGACATCCCTATCTCCAAGTGCATAGGAAAGTATATTATTACTTTCTACTCAGAACAATAGAGCCAGAAGATGCATTGTCCATGCTGATGGAACACTCAAGAAGAAATGATCTACCTTGCAAACTGCAAAGCAAACAATGAATAAATCATTAAGAATTTCAGACAATACATGCATACAAAATTAAAAATTGATAATGGAAATGATTAGAGACGGAAATTTTTTTAAATTACATGCACAATAAGAAAAACAATGCCCAGAAAATTTGCTGGCATAAATTATGTAATTCTTGAAGCTCTTAAATGTTGAATGTTGTAAGAGAGAAACTGAGAAATCCTATCATTCTCAATATCCCAACTGCCACATATGGAAAAAAATTGGTTGTTATAGAAGAGATAACTAACAAGGAGTAAAATAACACTTTAATAATATTAATCACTGTAACTGATGTGAACTAGTTTAGCCTTTTATTGCAGTGAAGGCAAATGACAGCTGTGCTCTTGAAGCACTATTATTTTTATGAATAATAAATTCCCCCACCATTCCAAAAATTCAGTTGACAGATATTCAAAAACTATTTTATCACTAAATTTGGTGACATAAGCAAAAATCTAAAGCAATCATCACTTTCAGTGATGAAAATAAACAAAAAATTTATTAGCACCATCACTCATAAAATATGATGAATATATTCAGCTAATATAAGGACTTTGGAAATTATAAATGTCTTTTTATCAAGATAATATTTTGTTCCTAGTTATTTTGAATGAAATATTCACAGACCAATTCACCTACAGTGCTAAGAAACTGACTTCTTCAGAAACACAAACACAGATATTTATTTTCTTTCCTGGACTGAAGTCAATTGATAAGGGGCGGGGGAGAGTTCTACAGTCTGTGTGGAGTCTTCACAAGATTATATATTTGATTTGGGGAAAGAAATTATGACAACTTTCTTCAGTTTGAATCTGGATTAGTACCTATGGATACTTTTTTGAAAAGAATATGTAGATATACCAATAGACAATTTTCTCTATTCCTTCCTTTTGTAAATGTATGTATCTATTATTATATCATCTATATGAAAGGTATACATGTATTAACTTGGGATAGTAACGTACTATATAGGCCTCTTATGTTTATACAATGTTGCTTTATCTGTCATGTAGAAACATTGAAAGTAAAGCTTATTTTTTAAGAAGTTCAATAATTAGTAAAGAACACATATAAGGAAATAGAATAATAGATTTGGGTAGAAAGGGAAGGTGATCATATGGACTAAAGTTGAATAAGAGATTAGAAACAACAGAAATGATATAAATAAGAATTAAAATCTGTAAACAGGTGATGACAAAAGTTCAAAGAGAGAGGACTGTTGAACTCTGTCATTATAAATATCACACAGAAAAGGAATATATATTTAATTTACATATGTTTACTTTTTGTATGCAAGCAGATGATAGCTAGTTGCTAGATGATAATGACAGATGATTAAGATAGGTAATGTGTATGTTGCCAATATATTTGTGGACTTTCATTCCTAACTGATTTCATTAAAATAATTATATTTATATTGTTTAAGGTTGGCACATATGAGTAGCGACATATATGATGTACCTTTGAGAATCAATATTCTGTGACAGTGAAAATATTCAGCAAATGGTGAGTCTAGTAATTAATCTGTATATTGCCCATATATTTAGTTTTTATTTTAGAAGTATATGTAAACTTATGAAAACTATTTTGTATCTTATATCAAATAAAAGGAAAAGATATTTGAGGAAATGTTTGCCATTTTTTCTTATAAAAGCAGTAGGGTCACATTTAGAATTGTGAGTAAAATTAGATGATCAATTATAAAAACTCTGATTTTCTCCATTGTAATAAGGAATGACAGCAGACAAAAGGAGAAACATATTTTAAAAAATAAGTGGCTGGAAAATATTTCAAAGGACTTTGAAAATTTATTGATGTGATGTAAAAAGAGATGAGAAACAGAAGAAAATGAAGTGGTCAATAGAGAATCAGTTTACAGGTAAGGTGCACCCTATGTCTACACACACCAAGGGGACCTGGAAGTCCAGACAGTAGAAAATATCTATTCATGACAATCTTGAGAAGCCTAAACAGCTCACGCATAAGTTCGGAAACGCAGGAAAATTAGGAAGTCATTATAGAAGGATTTGCCTTAATAATGTGTAACAAAATAATTTCAAGGTTTAATGGATAACTTTAATTCTCTGGGAAAGTGGTTTTGTCAAATGCCTCCTTCCCCAATGTTCCTGAATTTGTCAAGACTCCTTTGATCCACGATCATCAATATATCTTCAAAATATTACTGTGAGGTCATCAGTGTTATTAGGCATTGTTATCATTTTATAGACTGTGAAATTGAGACAAAAACAGTTAATTAAGTGACTCAAGAATGCATAGTTTTTAGTGTAAATTGAAACTAAAAAATTGATTCCCTGGATTTCTGGACTAATTGTCTTGATTATACTGTAACAGCTGCTTCTCTAAGATATAGAGTAAAGAATAACACTCCAACATTACAGCAATATTATTCAACATCACCATTTTGATCACCATGGAACATATATTTAATTATTGATGCATGCAAAATGCATGAGGAAGATTCAGGCATTTACATTCATATATGCTTAAAAATAAAGATGATATAAGGTATTACTTTATCTGATGAGAGCTTAAAAAGTAAGTCCTGAGGAATGGATATGATTCAAAAGGTTGAGCTGGGTATATACCCAGAAGATTTGAAAGCAAGACATGAACAGATATATGCACACCAATGTTCATAGCAGCATTGTACATAATCGCCAAAAGTTGGAATCAGCCACGGTGCCCATCAACAGATGAATGGATAAACAAAATGGGGTACATACATACAATGCAATATTACTCACATGTAAAAAAGAATAAAGTGCTAACACACGGAATAACATGGATGAATTTTGACCTTATGTTGAGTGAAGCAAGCCAGGCATTGAAGGATGAACATTATATGACCTCACTGATTTGAATTGAGGAATGTGAGCAGTCTCTGTGAACCATTGTCTGAAAGATAGGTTAACAAGGGAGAGAAAGAGAAGAGAAGATTGTGAGCCATCACCCATAGAAACATAATCTATGGTAAAGGGTTAGAGTATAGTTGCATAGTGAAGGATAGGACAGGTGGCTAGTGATATTACTGGGCTTTGTGGTGCAGGGTTAACAGGTGGGTAGATTAGTAAGGCAGGTTAGAATACCCAGGGCATTGTAACTATGAATCTTGTCATCCAATGAGTCAAGACAAGGTGGTGTCATGTGCCCCAGGGGGATGGTGAGGAAGGAACAGAAAAGATCAAACAGGGGGTATTTAGTGGTCATGGGAAATGTTTTTCATTACCTTACAATAATGGACAAAGGACATGGTGTATATCATAAAAATTATTAAAATGTACCATCTAAATTGTAAACTATACTGTAAACCATTGACAATGTTTAGTAGCTACGTTTCACTATCTGTATAAGAGTTATAACAATGCTACAAACCACACACATAAAAAAGGTTTTAATATGGGGTGAGGAAAGAAGAAGGAGGTTGGGTATATGAGAATCTCTAGTATTCTGTGTGTGACTTTGCTGTGATTTAAAATTCTTTGAAAATTAAATGAAAGTTAGGGAGACACTGGGGAGTGAGAGGGGTAAGGTGCCATGGTACAGACTGGACACTCGATAATGAAGTGATAAAAGGGAAAAAAAAATAATTAAAAAAATTTTTTTTGTTTTTTTTTTTCCCCATTTTTGAATGTCCCAAAACCATTACTTATATTTTATTTTTATTTTTTTTCCTGAGTTTCCATTTATTTTATCTCTTTTATTTAAGGTTATCATTATTATTCCTTTTTTCTATTAATTGTATTTGGTTATTATATGGGCTTCATTCAAGGAAGGTTTAGATCACAGAAGAGTTACAAAGGGGGCTGCAGAAGTTCATTGGTAGGGAGTGTCTGGGATGGGGAATTCATGGGAGGAAATTCATCTGAATATACATGAAAGATATATAAACTTTTTCAAATGATCAAGGGGTAGGGCATGGTCACATTGGGTAGACAATCAATCAATAAATGAGGGAATACTGAATTCACAGCCAGGAGAGCTGTGCCACATTCTCCAAGTCAGCAGCAACAGTACCCCGAGTGCAGGGACAGTGTCTGGCAAAAGAGTAACTTCCACTGATGAGTTCTTGTTATTGATGACTAGCCTTACAAGTCTTTCCTCTTGTAATTGAAACTTAGCCTACTGTTATGGGGTGCCTAAGGTTTGCCACCTGAGAGCCTCCTTGTTGCTCAAATGTGGCCTCTCTCTAAGCCAATCTCAGCATATGAATGCATTACCTTCTCCCCATCATGGGACATTACTCCTGGGGATGAACCTCTTTGGCAACAAAGGATTAATACCAAGTTATCCCTTGGTATTAATCCCAATAATTAATGTGGCTAAGTGACTTCAAAGTGAGTTGGTAGGTCATCCCAGAGGTAACACTCATGCACACCTCAGTAGGATCTCATAGATCACAAAAGTGGATATCACCCCACACAAAGGGGCTCCTGAGGGCTCTGGAGACACACAGGTCCTATATAAGGGGGGATAGCTCTGGAGATTGATGCCTTATCAGTGGGATCTACTTTGGAATCTGTGCTCCTGAGACAGCGTTGGACTCAAGTCCTCCCTGCACATGGTCCATCAGTTCCTTCGATTCAAACCTGTAGGTATACTTCCAGAGACTGGATTCTCTGGCCTGCCCATGTGCCAGCTGTGCTTGGAATCTCGGTGGAGCTGCAACTCCTACTCTACAGCTCAATGGACTCACCCAAATCATCTGGTGAGGAGATGATGATGGACAATGGCCATCCAAGTGAATGGAGAGAGCCTGCAGCTGCAGGAAGAATAATCCCATCCACTGTATCCATGGGTTATAAGCCCACTCTCACATGGAGGTGGAGTGGACATCACCATTCCAGACTCCCCAGGATTGGGGAAGAGCTATAGACTAGAGTGGACTTAATGGAATTCCATTGTAGACATCGTGTGATTGAAGCAATAGAAGAAATTATAACAGTGAGGTGGATCCAGTGGCCACTAGACACTTTCGGGCCAGGGAAGGGAAAAGCAGTTGTAATACAGGGGCTTTCTCAGAACTTGGGAATTATCCTGAGTGACATTACAATGACAGATATAGGCCATTTTACATCAGCATATTCCATGCAGAACTGTGTGGGAGAGCGTGTGGTCTACAATGTAAACTATGGTCCCTGCTTAGTGGCAAAGCCCCAGCATGTGTATAGCCATTGTAGGTGATGTGCCACACTAATGAAAGATGTTTATGTGGGATGTTATGGGAGGTGTGTGAGGTGGGGAACATGGGAATCCCTGTAATTTTTGTTAACAATTATGTAATCAAAGCATCTTTTAAAATATGTAAAAAATATATCATATTTATGTAAGCAAATGCACATATATGCATATATATTTATATATCATTTGACAAATGTTGGTTTTTATTGTGAAAAATTTGATTTTTATCCACAATAATAAATATATAAATAAATAAATAATCACAGAAGATGCCCCTAAACTGTAAATAAGAACTTAGTGTAAAAATTATAATGCTTATCTTTATGGAAAAGAATGAAATTATTTCTTTCCCTGACACAGAGAATTTTAAGTCATGTTCTATTGAAATTAAGTTTTAGATCATTTGAAATTCAGGAGATGCAAAATGACTAATCTCCTTCTAAAAGAATTTTTCTTTCAAAGCATACAGTGATCTTTAGGTTGAAAAATATTTCTTTCTTTCTTATGGGAATTTATAATCTCCCATGTCATTTTTTACTTCATCTAACCCATTACACTTGCCTTTGAAATATTTTGGAAAACAACCAAAAATATCACTGGCTATAACTTTCATTTTCAATTGTGTCTTACTCTACCATTATTTCAGGTGCTTGGCATCGTTTGTGTTTTTGTTCTTTTCTTTTTAGCTTTCTGAAATAATTAATTGTGTCTTAATATTTAGTTATTCTCTAGTACTTTAAAAATGTCTTTATTAGATTATGAATTTTCAGAGTCTGTCCACAATAGATGACAAATTTAGTGGAGATTGAAAAGAGTTACAGGCAATCTCTTAACCATTCAAAGCTGCCTATCTTGTTACTTATTTATAAAGGGCCCATGTAGAGAAATTAAAGTGGATTCAACACTGGTAGAATTTATACAATTTTCAAAACATATAAAAAGAAATGTAAGAATGAGTACAGCAGATGAGGAGCAGCAAGATGGCATCAGTTTAAATGTTCATTCACCATCTCTCTCTCAAAAAGTGTCAGAGCAGAGTGAGGGCAGGATCTTGCTGGAGTGAGCTTTTTGGGGGAACTCACAGAGCAGAAGGCTGCAGGGTATTTGATTTATGACACTTTGGAGCCTGAGAAGCTCCAAATGAGCCTAAGTGAGAACACTGTTCTTCCTTAGTTTGTTTGACTCTTTGCTTTTGTGTGTGTGTGTTTTGTTTCTTGTTTGTCTATCCTCTTTCTTCCCTTCCTTTTTTTTCTTTTTTCAAATTAGATTATCCTTCTGGCTTGTTTTGTGTTAGCTGTGCTTCCTCTTCCTTGATTTCCCCTTTTCTGTGTATACCTATCTTCTCTACCAAGGGTTCCTTCCTTCATGTTTCTATCTTCTGCTTTCTGTTGTTGATCTTACATTTCACCTCTCTTTGTTTAATCCTCAGTTTTTCTGGTTTCTGTTTCTATCTTTTCTGTTTTCTTTCTATTCTAACTTTTCTTCTTTTTGTCCTTTGTTTTCTCTTTCCATCTTTCCTCATCATTCTGGTTTTACAATTCATTCAATATAATATTCTCTATTCAGTTTCCTGTTTCACTGTAGTTAATCCACTTTTTTATTCCTATTACCCTACATGGCTTACATGAGTTAAATGTTCATTTTCCTAGGTCTTATGCAGTCCATCATCTAACTTGTACTATTATTATTACCATTATCCTTTTTCTTTTCTTACCTCTTTTGCTTTCTCTGGCCCTAATCTTTTTCCTAAAGGGAACATAGAAACCACTAGGAGTTAGAAAAAGAAAAACAAAATATCAAAGAGAAAACATAACACCCCCCAAAACAGCAGCTAAACAAAACCCTACAGTACAGAGAGAAGCTAATCAACTAATAAAACCATAAAGATAAAAAGATGACCAGACAATAACAAATAATTGCAAACCATGCTAAGAAAGAGGAAGACATGGCTCCATCCCATGAACAAACTAAAAACCAGGAAGAGATAAAGAACATCAAACAACTAATCAAAGCATTCCAAACAATTATTACGGACCAACTTAATAAAGTGAAGGAAGAGATTAATGGTATTAAGTAAACACTGGGAGAACATACTGAAGAAATTGTAACAGTGAGTCAAGGAGGACATTTCAAAAGAATTCAGTAACTATCTTGAAATGAATGAAATTGACAACACAACATATAAAAACCTATGGAATGCAGTAAAAGCTGTACTGAGAGAAATTCATAGCCATAAATGCATAAATCAAAAAAGAAGAAAGAGGTAAAATTGAAGACTTAACTGCACACTGGGAATAATTAGAAAAAGAATAACAAATTAACCCCAAAGGAGGTATAAAAATGGAAATAACAAAGATTACAGCAGAACTAAATGAAACAGAAAACAAGAAAGCACTAGAAAAAAAAAAAGCTAATTCTACAAGAAGATCAATTAAATTTATAAGCCCTTAGCTGGACTAACAAAGAAAAAAAGAGAAGATGTAAACACAGAAAAAGAAATTAGGTAGGGGATATAAACACTGAACCCACAGAAGTAAAGAGTATCATAACAGAATATTTTGAAAAATTTTATGCCAACAAGAAGGATAATTTATAGGATATGGACAATTTCCTAGAAACACACAAGCAGCCTATATTGATGAAAGAAGTAATTGATGAATTCAACACTAATCACATGTATAGAGATAGAATCTGTCATCAAAAACTTCCCAAAGAAGAGCCCAGGACCAGACAGCTTTACAGGTAAATTCTACCAAACATTCTAGAAAGAAGTAACAACAATCCTGCCTAATCTCTTCTAAAAAAAAATAGAAGTAGAAGGAGGATTGCCTAGCTCATTCAATGATATCAACATCACCCTAATACCAAAGCCAAACAAAGATGACACAAGAAAGGAAAATTACAGTCCAATCTCTCTAATGAAACTAGATGCTAAAATCCTCAGCAAAATTCATGCTAATCATATTTAACATCACGTCAAATGAATTATACACCATGACCAAGTCGGTTTCATCCCAGGTATGCAAGAATGGTTCAACATAAGAAAATCAATCAATATAATGCACCACATAAATAGATTGAAAGAAAAAAATCACATAATATTCTCTATAAATGCAAAAAAAGCATTCATCAAAATACAGCATCCTTTCCTGATAAAAACACTGCAAAAGATAGGCATAGTGGGAAACTTTCTGAACATGATAAAGGGCATATATGAAAAACCAACAGCTAACATAATTTACAATGGTGAAATTCAAAAAAGCTTTTCCTCAAAGATCGGGAACAAGACAAGGATGATCACTATCACTGCTCCTATTGACTATTGTCTTAGAAGTACTTGCTCAAGCACTGAGGCAAGAAAAAGATATAAAAGGCATCCAAAATGGAAAGGAAGAAGTAAAAATTTCACTATTTGTTGATGACATAATCCTATACATAGAAAGCCCTGAGAAATCTACAACAAAACTTCTAGAACTTATAAAGGAGTTCATAAAGTTGCAAGCTCTAAGATCAATGTGCATAAATCAGGTGCATTTCTGTACACAAATAATGAACAATCTGAGGAGGAAATCAAGAAAAAATACCATTTATAATAGTAAAAAAATCACATACATAGGAATAAATTTAACTAAAGACATAAATGACTTATACACAGAAAACTGCACAAAAATGTTAAAGGAAATCAAAGAAGATTTAAATAAATGGAATAATATTCCCTGTTCATGGATAGGTACACTAAACATCATTCAGATGACTATCCTACCAAAACTAATCTACAGATTTAATGCAATCCCAATAAAAATCAACACAACACTTTTTAATGAATTGGAAAAACTAACTAAAATTTTTTTTTGGAAGGGCAAGAGGCCCCAAATCCCCAAAGACATATTGAAAATGAAAAATGAAGTTGGAGGAATCACACTACCAGACTTTAAAACATACTGCAAAGCTACAGTGGTCAAAACTGCATGGTGTTGGCACAAGGATAGACATACCAACCAATGGAAATACTGTCATCTGATATTCGATAAGGACACCAAGGCCACTCAGTTGGGAGAGAATGGCCTCTTCAACAAATGGTGCTTGGACAACTGGATATCCATATCTAAAAGAATGAGAGAGGAACACCATCTCACACCTTTTACAAAAATCAACTCAAGATGGATGAAAGATCTAAACATAAGACTCAAGGCCATAAAGACCTTAGATGAAAATGTAGGAAAGCATTTACAGGAACTTCTAATAGGAAATGGCTTCATGAACTTTATACCAAAAGCATGAGGACCAAAAAAACAAACAAACAAACAAAAATGATAAATGGTACCTCCTTAAAATTAAAATCATTTGCACCTTAAAAGTGTTTGTGAAAAAAGTGAAAAACAACCAACCTAATGGCAGAAAATGTTTGGTAAACATATCTTATAGGAGCCTAATATCCAGCATATATAAAGAAATCCTACTTCTTGAAAAAAAAAATTAAAAATGGGCAAGTGATTTGAACTGACACTTCTCCAAAGATGAAATGCAAATGGCTAAAAAAAA
>JAQZBX010034509.1:0-24957 GCA_029593785.1 Cabassous unicinctus | reverse complement strand
ATTTGTGTGGCTCCTCTAGCTTCTGCGGCCACTTCTCCAGGTAGCTCCCTCCCTCTCTCGAGGAGCATCTCTGTGTCTGTTCTCGCTAATTATCTTGCTGACGAAATAGCCAGGCCACCCATCACTAACAACTCAAGCATGTATCTGGAAGTCACGAAAAACAGGTAACCCTGCCGAGGTGGACTGAGAAGAGATTGTCTTTATTGATTTTGGCTTTGGAAGGCTCAGACTTCCTTATTCATTGCTCACGTCTTTTGCATTCATAAGAAGTGAAATTAAAGTATTAATCAAAATCACACAAATGAGGCAAAAGTGTCAGCCTGCCCTTTGGCCGCACTGATTCCTTCCAGCAGGCCCGGCCTCTTCTCGGCCTCTTCTGGGGTGTGGAGTGGGGTGCGCGCCCCACTGCTCCATCCCAAATCGCCAGCGCATCCGGAGGGACGGGCTTTAATTAATCCTCTGTTACAGTTGAAATTGCATTGTCCCGAGGGGGGGCCCAGCTAAGCAGGAATATTATTTTAAACATATATTGTAAACAACGCTCAGCCTCCTGAGACTTCCGAGGTGCCGTGGCTTTGACCCCTTCACTGCCAGAATCTTTATCTCCTAAAGTAAGCACTTTCTTTTTCTTTACCCCTTTCTGTTCTGTTGATTTTCTTAGACTAAAGGGGTACGGTCAGAGGAACAGAATCAACAGTGGTGATAAATATTTTAGTCCTCCTGTAAAATGAGTACTTGCAACTTCCTTAAAATATCAGTTTAATAATAAGGAAAATGAAAATAATGATAATAATAACAACAATAATAACTAACACTTATATAATGCCTGGTATTATTTTAATCTATCTAACTATTTATGTTTTCATTCATTCACCCACAACAGCCATATGAGATGGGTCTTATGATTAACCTGATTTGATAGCTTGTAAATTGCAGGTAAAAAAGCTTAAGCAACCTGCCCAAGGTCACACAGCTAATAAATAGTAGATCCAGGCTCTGAAGGCAGCCAGTGTGGCTCCAAAGGCCATGTGCTGAGCTGCTACGTTATGCCAGATTGACATTTTACTCCTTCCAAGCTTCTGGTTTTATTCATTTATTTGTGAGAAAAAAATCCAAGTGGGTCTCAACTGCTATATCCTACAGGTTGTCCTTTGAAAGTTAAATGCACACAGCTTCTTTTTTGGCATTGTCCTCTTCTGCTTTTTTCTTTCCATCTACAATTACTTAATTGCGAGCATAATTACTTGCCTGGGAAATTGGTTCCCTGGTATCCGATGAGCATGAAGAACCAAATGTATTGCCCCCGAGGCCTCTGTCAAGGTGGGATGGATCATCCAGAACTAGCTGCTTTCTTTGGAATTCTTTAAAAAATGAACTGCTTTCCTTCCGAAGGGCCAGCGAAGGGGGCCTGATGTGTGCTTTCCCCCCAGAGGCTCCCCTGAGATCTCTGTGAACTTGGCAAACTTGCTCAGAATTACCCCAAAAGAGCAATTTGTTCCCTAGCAAAACAGGATAATTGTCTGGGGCAGACCTGAGGCTGCCAGTACACGGGTCAACAGAAAGGGAGGGGGCAGGCTCTCCAGTGAGCGTCTGTGGGGGAAACAATTATCTGGCTTCCTTTGAATCAAAGATAGTCCCGCACTCCACGTGCATGCACAAAGATCAAATACCCTGTGCCGTCTCCACAGATTCTCTTCCTTTCAGGAATTATTCATTGATAAAGCTGCTGGCCCAGAGGCCATATTCCTTCCAGGAACTGCTCTTTGCTTTCTGAGAGTAAGCCAACTGGGCAGGAGCTGTCAGTGGTCTTAACGATGTCTCGTCCCTTTGGAGAACCGTTTCCCTTCCCCTCTGCCCAAGTTGCCTCATCTCAAAGAAATAGAGAAACAGCTTATTCTCTCTCAAAGGAATGAAGAGTCTGCAGTGCTCCACCAGAGCACTGGCGTCATTTTCCAGCTTGCTTCAAATACGCAGAAACAAGGACTTTGATTGCTGCAAGAAATGCATGCCTTCAATCCGCGACCATTAACACCAGCCTAGAGTGCCCAGTGCTGACGTCTCAAAGAAATAGAAGAGGCAATCCCTGCCCTCGCGTGCCTCACAGTCTTTGCACAGCAAAGAGACTCCATCTCACATGCAATCAACAATTGGACTAACATCCGGACCATGGGGTAGAAAGAGATCAGGAGGCCCTCTCCAGGGTCAGTGGAAAAGAATGCTGCTGCCATCAGTTAGCGTTGGTTCTCATTGGCCCAGGACAGAATAGAAAATCTTCATCATGCATTTGTCCTCTTGGGTTCTAAAGGAGTTCCTAGATAAGACCTAGTCCAACCCTCTCATTTTACATGGATAGAATTTGAGGTGCAGAGTCAGCAATGCTTTGTCTACAGTCACAGAGAAAATGAGTTGAAATTGTGATGGCAAGGATTAGCCAGGGCAAGATAAGGTCTAGATTGTGCTGCCAGAGCGAGTAAGAGGTAAAGAAGGCACAGAGAAGTCATGCATGGATGAAAGCAATGCAGTGTTAGAGAAGCAGTGCTGAGTGCGGAAAAGAGACGAGAGCATCGGAAAGAGCAAGATCGGGACTGGCCTGACTCATCTCGAGTCCAGGGGCAGATTCTTCTTTGCTCCCATATTATTTTAGACTTTCTTAGGGTTGGTAGGTCCTTTGGCAATTGTACTTAGAAAATAGTCAGAAAACTTAAGGAGAAAATTGACCCTGATTCAGGCAGAAACAAGATGAAACAAAACCATGCTAGGGTGTCTTTGAGTTTTTGACACTCATTGGTCTCTCGATTGTTTTTAACTGAGTCCCAACAATTTCCCTGTGACAGTTTGGGGCTTTTTGTGGATCTCAGGAAAGATTAGTTTCTTGGAGTTGATCCATCGCTGTGGGTGCAGGACCCTTCGATTGGAACATTTCAGTGAGACACAACCCAGGGTGGGTCTTGGCCCTCTTGCTGGGGTCCTTTATAAAGGGAGGAATAAAAGTCTCCTAGAGACACAGAACAAAGCCACAGAGAAGCCAGGCGAGATGAGCAGAGCTGCCATTATTCCCTGCCATGTGCCTGCTCACCCACAGCTGCCACTTGGTGAGGCAGCATCTCTTGATGATGCCTTGATTTGGGCACTTTCACAGCCTCAGAACTGTAAGCTTTTAACCTAATAAATTCCCATTATAAAAGTCAACCTGTTTCTGATATATTGCATTGGCAGCCTTTAGAAACTAAGACATTGCCCAAGAGCACTCCACTTATGTGATCATCTTACTAAATCTTTTCAATAAACTTGAATCGTATTTGAGGGTCGGAGAGAATGAGTAATGAGTAACTTGCCTGTGTTGTACAACTAAGGAGAGAAGTTCTTCTTTAAGGCAACACCTGCTGGACTCCCCACATGTCCTCCTGCTACTGTCACAATTGTTTACCCCAGCAAATGTCCTTACAGTTTAAAAAGTTTTTTGTTACATGCATTCTCATTTGACCAACATAAGTCTCCACTTCACAGGTGACCAAACTCAGTCTTATAAATGTTAAATAATGTCACCAAATTCATATAGCTAGTAAGGATAGAGCCAAATTTAGAAATTTGGGGTATCATAACTTTATGATCATAGTGACTGCTCTCGATATGAACTCTAAAGATCAGGTTCAGAAAGTACAACTTTACTGTGCTGAGCAACACTGGAATCTGAAAGCCTATTTAAAGACAACATTCTCAGAATTGCCTTGACTATTGAGCAACTCAAAGTTCTGGATAGACAAGCTATTCCTGTCGCCTTTCTGCTCCCTTATGGTTTTCTCTGCATGTGAATCTGTAATGAACAAAGAAAGAGTATCAGACAACTCAGCATCATTATTATAAGCTTTGTTTTCTCTCCTCCATCTCCAAAAACAAAAAATCTGCATATATTTGGTAACAATGCAGTAAACGTGATCAGAGGAGCTAATTTCAGCTCAAATCTATTTCTTTCTTCTGAGAAACACACCCACATGCATGCACACACACACATACAAATTAAAATAAAGAAGGGAACACCATCCTCAATGCAAAAAGAAAACTGCCACAACCCCAAACCACAAGTTCTGGAGACTTTTTGCCAAATACAAGGAAATTTGAAACTAAATGTGGAAGGATGGAAGGAGCCAACACAGACATTCTCAAACTTTGGACAGAATGCAGTTTTCTCTAAAAAGTTGAGCTCACGGTCCTGAAAGAGCCATACACGGATATTTAGATTTAGAGTTGTGGATTAGACACAGGAGACAAAAAGAGAAGACAAAACCAGGAGGGAATGTTTCTATAGAGGTCTGGCTTTGCACCACCTAGTGGAACTATCAATGGAGGTGGCAAAGGAGTACTGTACAGCACTCCTTCTCAGTCTTCTCTGATCCTGTCTCCTGGCAAAAAGTGACTGATGAAGATCAAGTAAGGTGTTGAAGGGAGAGGAAGCCACAGTCAACATATCATATCATATCAACAAATTACACCACAAGGACTGTCAATGATGTGGTTTCATGGAAAGCATAATGGCCACTTGAATGTCAGAAATTGATGTTGAGAGATACCCCAACACAAAACACCCATGTCCTGATCCTAATTCCAGCTTCCTTTGATGTACTATTCTTAAACAAAATACTAGCCCAGAAAGTACTGATCATATTTGAAGATGACTAAATACCAGAAAGGAAATACCAGTTTTCAAAT
Source organism: Cabassous unicinctus (assembly GCA_029593785.1). Classification (NCBI taxonomy): domain Eukaryota; kingdom Metazoa; phylum Chordata; class Mammalia; order Cingulata; family Chlamyphoridae; genus Cabassous; species Cabassous unicinctus. The sequence goes on along the minus strand of JAQZBX010034509.1, from coordinate 20,250 downwards.
TTTTTTGAGAAAAGGAATGGAGGGAAGGTGGGAGATGGCCAAAAATCAGGTAAGGGATATATATTTAAGGAGAAATTATTCCTAGAAACAGATGAAGAGTTTGGAGAAATTAAAGACAATTGACGTCTTTGGAAAACACTTTAAGAAAGAGATAAAATAAAGTAGAGAATAAATGGTAAGATAGTAGAAAGGAGTTGAGATGATAGAGATCAGTTGAAATGGATGCAAGAGAAAAATGAAATTATTATAGAGGTAAAAGGAACATTAGAGGCAATTAAAAAAATAGAAGAACAAACCAACTAAAACAGAGAGAAGAACATACCCTTGGGAAAATTGCTATCCCCCAAAAGAAAAAAAAAAATGACTACAGAGAAATTGCTACATATGTAGCAAGGAAATTTTGTGTGTGGATACTGAGCTTACCTGATCAAGATGGCAGACAAGTGGCCCTAGGAAAATATTCAATGATATTATTTAAGAAACATCAATTATATATTGACTTGAAAGTGACTAAAACCACACACTGAGTCTCAGAGAAGAATATAAGTACCATAACTGCTAGTGTGCCAAACAAATTTATAGAGGCTCGGCTACCTCTCAATTCTGGAATTTCTTTTCATTTAGCAATGGCCCAGTAAAAGAGGATTCTAGCAGCTCCTAAACTCACAGGCTAGCTACAACCCAAATCCATCCCTTCAAGTTCTCAATCTTGTTCCCTTCCAAAATGTTCCCCATGCTTTCCTCCGAGATGGAGCTAGCATGATCAATCACACCATGTATCAAATTGTTCTTGTTTTTCACATGTTCACTAGGTAAAAAAGGGAATGGTGGTGCTCCAACCTATATTACACTTTACTCCATTTCCATGTTACTTATTTCTTTATCAAGACATTCAGATGAGAGAAGGGTTATCTGAACAGGCATCAGGAATGAAAAAAAATGAGATATCAAAATAAAGACTTTAGAAATAGAGAAGACAGGTTTGAATGGCTGGAACTGAGAAATAATTCTGTTAGAACATTGAGCTAAGGTTAAGTAGCTATAGGATTTTGGGTTACATAATAAAACATACATGCTATAAACCTTGGCAATGTAAAAACAATAATAGAACCAAGAAAAATCCCAAGGATGGTGAATGGAGAGTGGAAGGCAATTTACTGATGCTAAGGTCCCCATCTTTTGTGGCTAAGAACCCATAAAACTATCTAAACATTTTATCTTTAGTGACCTTTTTTATTCTATTAATTTTTTTAAAGAATCTTTAGATTACATAAATGTTACATAAAAATATAGAGGATTCCTGTATGCCCTACCCCCTCCCCCTCCCACATTTTCCCACATTAACAACATCTTTCATTAGTGCAGTACATTTGTTACAATGGATGAACCCATACTGAAGCATTGCTACCAATGATGAACTATAGTTTACATTAGAGTTTACACTTTGTACCATACAATTTTTATAGCTTATAACAAAATGTATAATGGCCTGTATCCATCATTGTAATGCCATGCAGGACAATACCAATGTCCTAAAAATGCTCCCATATTATGCCTATTCTTCCCTCTCCCTCCCCTCAGAACCATTGGTGGCCACTGCCTTTTAAAAAAATTTTTTATTGTGGGTAAAAATCAAAATTTTCACACTACAAACCAATATTTGTAAAATGATATATAAATATATATGCATATATGTGCATTCGCTTACATCAATGTTATTTTTAAAATATATTTAGTGACTTTTTTAAAAATCAAATCAAATAATTCCTAACTTTTAATAGCTTTTTACAATCTTTTTTTTTTAATTTTTTGAACCTGGGTTTTAATTACTAATATGATTTTTTAAAAAGACACTTAACTGTAGTTGAGCAGTTATTACAATTTTAGCTTTTTCTTCTTGGATATGTGACTAAAATTATTTTTAAAACTCTAAAAAATAGCGTGTACAATAAATGGTGCAGTTTTTCTAAAATTACCTCTATTTATTACATCTACCTATTTATCTATCTGTCTATGCAGCCATTTAACTTTATCTACATATATGTGTAAGGGGGTGTTTAAAATTATATCATCCCACTGTTAAAAGTCATTTTTAGATGACAGCATTTTAGTAACTTAAGTACTTTTTCTTTGTACCTTTTGTATTGTTTGAATTTTCATATCTGAGCATGGTATATCTTTTATAAACCAATGGAGTGACTTTAAACGTCCAGTGAAGTTTAACTTGTCATTTAAGTAATAAGTTATTGGGTATGAAGCACCTACATCACGCCAGACTCCCTGGTTGGCCCTGAAGGGGAGACCATTCTGCCCATGCCAGTAAGAAGAAAGGAAGCATGGTAGGATGAGGACTGATGATGTAGACAAAACGCCGGCTCTTGGGTTTCGGTTGGGGACAACACTTCCTTAGGCAATAGTCCTTAAACCACGGGGCTCTAGACTGAAAGACAGTAAGACTCCAAGGACACGTTCAGTGGGCGTTTGAGGGATGGGTATAGAGAGGCAAACATGCCAAGAAAAGAACAACTTGATGCAGCACAGAATCGGATCCAGTGGAAACAGTGCAGCGGGAGCTCCGTGTCTCCGTGAAGGTGCCGCGGCAAGCAGGCGGGCTTCAGGGGAGTCGGCGCGTGGGTTCCAGCGGGGCGGCCGCCATCTTGCCGGCTTTGCGGAAGGCCGCTTAGCCTTCCAGCGTGCTCCGCGTGTCTCTCTCCCAGCGGGACACGTTTCTGTTTGTAAAAACTCTTCCTTAAAAAATAAATACAAAAATCAGCATTTACTCCTTATTTTGTGCAAAGTTTACAACAAATATTGTTTGCAAGATAAACACAAGGAAAGAAATCTCACAGAGCCAGTTTGGGAAGTTAAACATCGATTGGCTCGTACCCAGAAAGGCTTGGGGGAAACCAAATCGTTGGCGTCTCAAACTCATTACCGGGAAGGAGGGGATTAAAGCTTTTTAGGCTTGACAGACCTAAGCCGAACCCTTCCCCAGACATTTTTTGCCCTGGAATTATCTATCCAGAGGAGAGGGGGAACCACTCACAACAACAACAACAGAAAAAAAACAAACAAAGATAAAATATACACAGTTTTGTAGTCTTGTGGGTTGCCAGCCAAAATTTGCTTTGTACTGAAATCACATGAAGAACGAATTGTAGCCTGATCAAGTCATCTAGGATTAGGGGACTAATGGATGAAAACCTTTCCACAAACAGAACCACATTCTCTGGATTTAGGGGAAAGTTTTGACTGTAATTAATTTGTAAAAGGGAACATCTAGCAAAATATTTCAAAAACTAACGGTCCTGATAAAGTGAGCTTGGGTCTTGCAAATGGGAGACTATTATGGGCTAAATTGTGTCCTCTAAAGGAACAAGTTAAATGATCTAACCCCTGGTCCGATAGGGACTTTGAAGACATTACTGGTTTTCAGGGTGGGCGTCTTTATAAGAAGGGGAGGACTGGGCACAGACAGACACGCAGGGGGAGAACCCTGTGTGATGGCTGAGGCAGAGATTGAAGCCCTTGGGTTTCTGAGAAACCACCAGAAGCTAGGAAGAGGCAATGAAAGATTCTCTCCTACAAATTTCAGACTTCCAGCTTCTAGAACTGTGAAACAATAACTTCTTATTGTTTTAATCCATTCATTTTGGTAGGACCACGCTAGGAAACAAGACAGGGAGAGGCAGAGAATACGGACAGAGAAATATTGAATTGGGGCTGCAGCAAATTAGCACAAACTTCATGGGTATAAGTAAAAAATGATCCTCCACCATTTGTCTTCAACAAAATATCACCCTGTTCCAATTTGCATTGGCTTGGAGAGTCTTAAAGAGCAAGTCACGCCAAGAAAGTTTTATTAGCCAGTGTCTTCCATTCTGAAAGACCAAGCTAGTTAAGCAGCCTCAAGGATTGCCAAGGGAGAGGCGAGTGAACCTGTGTGCTTAGAAGATGTCGGCAGCTCACCTGTGTTATACCCTGGATCTCCAAAGAAGCTACAGCAAGGAGGCTCCAGGTCTCTCTCCAGGTTAGGTGGGACTTCCTGGGGCTTCCTTTATTTTACTGTTATCTGCTATATTGTGGGCCAGTCCCATTCCAATGTTTCACTTGTATTATTTTAATTAACTCTCATAACCAAACCATTTGATTGCCATGATGATTACCTGAGATTCCTGATGGCACCTAGAAGGGGTTTAATAAATACTCACTAAATGAATGACTGAGATGGCCTGGCCCAGAATAGCTATTTGGAGAAGAGAAGCTATTATTGTTGTCAGATATTAGGGCAACTTAGAGCATATTTGTCCAACAGCAGGCTTTAGTTTGACCACCCCCAGAAAAGCTTCTATAGCTAACCTCTAAGATGCAACCTGAAATTCAAAAAAACACCTGAATTGCACCGCATGTGGGATTGTACTGCCAAGCCCACTATGACTTTCATGAAACCACACACATTCATACCCAGCGGCTGAAACACATGCAGTTTGGGAGCTGTGATACATTTTGATGGTAAAGGAAAATGTGTGTGTGTATGTATATGTTTATATATATATATTTTTTCTTTCTTTCTTTCTCTTCTCTTCTCCCTTCAGAGGAAAAATGGGAACTGAATGAATGATAAGGAGAAGCCAAGAGGACATTTCCTGCTTTAAAAGGGTCGAAGTGACTATTAATTTTTGGTGGTTGTTGGTTCTAACACTCTTCTAAATTGAATTAGGAAGAGCGAAAATGATTTTGCTACATTGAAAAACCCATTGAAAATATTGAGGTTTTAATAAGATTTTGAGATTGATCTCTGGATTTCTCAGGAACATGTAATGTCTGACTTCTATGGAGACACCTTAAAAACTCAGGATTCCTCCCTAATCAGCTATTCAAAGGACATGCCTCTCAGCCAGTGGAAACCACTTGCAATTTCTCTTGCATTCTCCTGAACCCCTCTTTCCCTCACTACACCGCTGTCAATTTTTTCCCTTCTTTTCAAAGTTGTATTAACTGGAATCTTTTGGCTGCAAGTGACAGAAATTTAATTATTCCCTCAAGTAGCTAAGAAGTCCAGAGGCAGGCTAGCTTCAGGCATAGCTATATCTAGTTGCCTAAATGATATTTGTAAGAATTTAACTTTTTCTGTTAAATTCTGATTTCCTCTCTACCAGTTTCTGTCTCAGTCAGACTTTCCCAAATAATGGCAAAGATGATGACAGAGAAAGAGAACTTCTTTGCAGCAAAAATCCCAGGGCAATTCTCATTAGGCTGGTTCAGAACACATACATGTCCTTAAATCTAAATGACCTGACATGTCATGGCCCCATCCCTGAAGCTGGGACTGGGCCAGCTCCAATTAGAAATGCAGGCTGAGCAGAAGAGAAAGGTGGTTGCCCTGAAAATGGGGATGGAAAAACAAAACAAAATAAATAATAAATAGTGTTCAAAATAAACACTGTCTCATGTTACCTCCTCCACCAAACCTTGGATGGATGCTCTGGGTGTGAATAAAATATCTACTTTTTTGTTGTTGTTACTAACTGCTTTTTACTGTTGGTAACCATACCATACAGTGTGAATACCAGGTCTTCGGTGCATATCTTCACTTTTTTGTCACAGCAATACAGAGAGAGAAGCACTACTACAGAGTCATACAGATATGGACGTGAATTCTTCCTCATATACTGGAGGACCACAGGCTTGGAAAAGAATACTTACAAATGGAAATAATATCTACTGCAGAGTGATATTGTGAGAATGGTTATATATTAGAAATCCTATTACTGTACATACACAAACACAGATATATATGCACTCTGAGACCATCCTGTACATCCTGTACTGTCTCAAAGAGTAAAATCCTTAAGGATTGAGCTCACCCAATCATCAATTTGACTTAAAAGCACTTAAGACAATATGGTCTACACATAAGATTCTTAATATTTGTGGAATTAACAAAAATTTCATTTAATCAATCAATGAAACAAACAAACAGAAAGACCCCCTTTAGAGTGTCTGTCAATCTACATGGGGAAAAACAAGAAACAAGCCTTTCTACATCCCATTGAAGCTCACTGTTCTTAGAGATGGTACACGTGCTGAGTGGCTGGTAACAATTTAGGTTCTACCTCAGTATGAGACAATATGCTGGATATTAGACCACCACTAGTTTTCAATGGTGAGTTAGTCACATGTTTTCACAAGCACTATTACTTGTCCTAACAGAATGGCAGAAACGAGGAAGCTTAAACAAGCTTAGGAGATCTGGCTGCATTCAAGAATCGCCTCCATCACTGAAAACTGAACTTGCTCATCTCTGTCAAATGGATATTTTCACGCTTATTTCATAGCATATCTTTAAAAATTAAAATTGATAATGTTTGCTAGAGAAGTGACCAAAGAAATGTCAGCTAACTCCTCTGCCCCAACCTGAGACGCTGTGTCCTCAGGTTTTGAGTTAGGGAATTAGACAGGCTCAAAAATCTGATGATTTGGTGTAGGGCTTAATGAGACTCATGCTGTAAAAATTGTTTTCAAAACACTTAAGTCATTTAAGAAGAATTATTGTTTCTCATCCAAGCTGGTTATGAATGGAAAGGTGAGAACAAAAGCATGATGAGGTCCAAGACAGCTTGAGTGAGTGTTGTTTGCACTGCAAAAAACAGCCACCAAGCAAACTGGTAGGATCGAAGTGAATGACCCCCCAGGTGTTGTCTTAGACTTTAAAGCAGCATGCTGCTCCAAACTCCTCCTCCAGACTCGTCTGTGGGTCAACGTCAATCTTTTCTTTGCCAATGCTGCCTTATTAGGAGATTGTCCCTTCCCTGGACCCAAGTGGCACCCCAAGAATGAAAACAATTCTGAGACAGTCATCTCCTCTCTACCTGACCTTCCCTTAAAGCCGTTCTCTTCCCATTGTCTGTATGAGGGAGGGTAGAATATTGGCTTGGAAGTTTGAGAAGAGCTTTCAAACTGGATAACCTTGGCCACTTTATTAAATCTCCTTGAACTTCAGTTTTCTTATCTACAAAGTGGGACTGATCACTTCATCTTTGTGGTATTCTTTCCCTAAGTCTATAACCTCAGTCTAATTATGAGAAAACATCAGACAAACCCAAAGTAGGGACTTTTTTTTTTTTACAAAATACCTGACCAATATGCTTCTAAAGTGTTAATGTCATGAAAGACAAGGAAAAACTGAGAAACTGCCACAGACCAGGGGAAACTAAATACAATGTGGTACCCTTGATTGAATCTTGAAACAGAAAGAGAATATTAGTAGAAAAACTGGTAAAATCTGAATAAAGTCTGCAGTTCAGTTAACAGTGTCATATCAATGTTAATTTCTTAGTTTTGAAAAACGCACCATGCTTTTGAAAGATGTGAACATTATGGGCAGCTGGGTGAGGCACATATGGAGAGGCTGTGTACCATCTTTGCAACTTTTCTGTAAATCTAGAATGATTTCAAAATAAAAATTTAAAATGCAAATAACGGGACTGATGATAATATCTAACTCATAAGAATAGGGTGCAGATCAAATGAGATAACATAAATGAAGAGCTTGTCACATAGTAGGAACTCAATAAATGGAAATTCCCTTTCTGCTCTTCCTTACAGAAGAATATGAGGTGTGGTTTTATTGCTGATTTTGCCAGCCTTCACCCAGAACTGAGATAATTTGCCTTCAATCTCAAAAGCACAAATAATTGCTGAAGTCTGTAATTTAGACAAATGGACGGCATTATGGTGGGGGCAAGGAGCAGAAGGAGTATTATTTCATCTGTCTAAATCTTTTGAGAAAACCAAGAAGGGAAAAAGAAAAAAGCCACTCAACGTTACATTCTGCCTTTGGTGCCAGCTGCTGACTGAGTTTGGCAGGCACAGCACCGGAAGACTGATCGTGGAGGTAGAAAAATCTCAGCTTCCATTCCGCCAACCTTGCTCTGCCACACACACAAAATACATTTTTCTTTCCTCAGGTAGAATTTTTCCTCAGTGGAGTGGGGGAGTCTTTCAGAGCTTGGCTGGGAAGCAAACTGTAGAATGCCCAAAGCTAGGATATCACCTATCCCAATAAAATGAGAGAATGGGCAAATTGGTCCAGAAAAGTCTATAACCTTTATATACAGCCTTAAACAACGTTATGTTACTTTAGCAATTAGACCATTTAAAAAGCAGATATTTACTAATTAAAAAGGTGTCACTAAGTAACAGACACCAGGTATTTTAGGAGAATTCAAGATGTTCTAGGTGATTTTCCCCCAAGGTCTTTGATCATTTCACATGCAGAACCCAACTGGACTCACCAGACCTAGATGATCTGGATACATGTTAAAGTTTGAGAATCACAGCATTTTAAAGTGCAAATTTCTCAATCTGTCTTTTAAACTCACTACCTGGCTCCAGACTATCTTCCAGATTTACCTTATGGGACATGACTTCACTTGAGATGGTTCCATTCTTACATGTTTTTCCTTCTTCTTCTTCTTTTTTTTTTAAATAATTAATGACAATCTTCCATTGTTTAACTGACCATGCAGGCCAGTATCTCCCTTTGAGGGCATACTACTTCCCTTAAATCATTCAAAGACTCAATCAAAGTGATTAGTTCTCATTCCTAATGCTAAGCAGTGAGGGACTTTAAGAATCATTGGTGAAAGCATAGGGTGGCCAGGTCTGGAGGCACTTCTGGGCTCAAGTATGCATTGTAGAAACCAGCTCTTTCCCACAAACCAAGGGTCCTGAGGATGTGCCTAGCTTAGCTTCCCAATTTATGACTTTCCATTTGAGATCCTTAACTGTTAGCAGATTATATGGAGGACCACTCAATCCATCAAAAACATTCCAATAATATTGAACCTGTAAAAAGGATGGATGGGAGTTTTGATTGATTTCCTTCCCAGGATGCTTATAAGGTCCTGTGCAAAATGACTCAGCTATCATCACTGCATAACAAAGAGTCCTGAGAAATTAGGGAAATCAAAGGTCAACTGCAGCAAGTCAAGAATCTCTGGTTTTCACCTAGGAAATCAACCAAGACACAACTATTCTCCTGACATTGATTTGAGTCCAGCTTCTTCCTAGCTCCTATCCCCCAGTTTTGACTCTAGCTTACAGGCTAACTCATGACTCTCAGGCTTGTCAACTGATCTTGTTTTCTCCAATTCAACTCTAAAGAGAAGTCAAGAGAATTTGGATCATTTTTATTCCTTCTGGCCCCTTCAGGGATATTTCCAGTCCCAATCCAAGCCCCTCAGCCTACAAACCCTTGCACATCCTTCTTGATAGGTGTCTTAACTAAGACATGCAACTACTGCTCACTTCATCAGGGGAAGTAGGAGAGAGAAAGGTCTGAAAACTCCCTTAGCTAGACATTGGCAATATGCACCTGCTTTTACAAAGAAATAGAAATAAAAGCAAGTTATCCACAGTCAAAGAAACTCAAAATTTCTATTAGTTATCTAAGGTTATATAAGAAATTATTCCCAAAATTAGTATAAAATAACAATAATTATTTCTTATATCTCATAGTGTCTGTGGGTCAGGAATTTGGGAGTAGCCTGGCTGGCCAGTTCTGGCTTAAGGTATCTCATGAGGTTTCAATCATCTGATGGTTTGATTGGGGTTGGAGGGTCTGCTTCCAAACTGACTCACACACATGGCTGGCAAGTTGGTATTGGCTGTTGATTGGGGACCTCAATTCCTCTCCATGTAGCTCTTTCCACATGGGTAAGTATCATAATTAGGGTTGCCAGAAAAAAAAAAAAAATACATGACACCAAGTTAAACTTGAATTCACCAACAAATAATATTTTTATTATCATTATGTTCCAACTATTACAATATTACATGGGGTATGCTTGTCTAAAATTCAAATTTAACTGTGTGTCCTATATTGGCATTTGAAAAATCTGATAACCCTTGTCATTACAACATGGTGGCTGGCTTCCTCCAGAGTGAGCAATCTCAAAGGCCATGGTGGAAACTGCAGCACCAGTTATGAATAACCTTGAAGGTCACACATCATCACTCTTCTGTATTATATTTGACATATAGGCCAGCCCTGATTCATTGTAGGAGGGGTCCACAGAAGACTGAGTATCAGGAGTGTGGCTCATTGGGAACCATCTTGTGGGCTGTCTACCACAACTTCAACTTGAGATTCATCTAGCATGGTGTCTTACTCAGTGACTGATGCAAAGTACCAGAAAGGAGTTGGCTTTTATAATGGAAATTTTATTTGGGGTAAAAGCTTATAGTTCCAAGGTCATGAAATGTCCAAATCAAGTCACCATCAGAGATGTTTTATTACCAAAATCAGCTACTGGTGATCCTGGAGTCTTGCCATGTGTTGAAGCAAGATGGCAGCTGATCCCTGCCAAGGTCTCTTCCTTCCCCTCTGGGTTCACTGTCTCCCAGAGCCCAGTTGTGGGCCATCAGGCATAGGGCTTTTCTCTTTCTGGGCCTCTTCTCTCAGTCTCAGGTGCTTCACTTTCATTCCAAGTTTAGCTGTGAGCTATCAGGCATATGGCCCATCTCTTCAACCTTGAGTTGCTCTGTGGGCCCAGCCTCTTGGGGGCTTCGTGCTTAAGCTTTGGCTGCTAGCAATTCTTGAGTCCTCTCTTACATGCTAGGGTCAAAAATAGTGGCTTCCTTTCTCTGTGTTTCTCCCTGAGTCTCCGTTTATATAAGACACAGCAAGAGGGCAGAGACTCAGCCTGAGTCATGCTTCTCTGACATATTCCAATATAAAGGAATGGATTAGTTCAAGAACATAATCTTTTTCTTGGGATTCTTCAAATTCTAACTGTCACACATGGGTCTTACATATTGAAAAAGGAAATATTGGGGCATGGTTGGGGGGAAGATTTTTATTTGAAAATTTGTCCTTAATCAGATAGAAGATTTTTGAAAGAGGATAGAAAAAAGAAAAGGATCCATTGATTTGGTAATTATTCATATATAGTAAGACTAGCTCACCCAATAGTTTAATTTTACAAGAATTTAAAATAAAGCTTAAACATGTTCATTAATTCATTAAAACTTGAGTCACTATTAAATCCAATTTAAAGTTCACATTTTTTTTTAACCTTCACATATAAAAATGGAGAGAACTCATGGTTTATAAATGAAGAAAGAAAAATAGCCCTCAGATAAGGAAGAATAAAAGGCATTTTTTGAAGGAGAAGAAGGCTGAGTTATTAATTTACCAAATCTATTTTTACTTTTTGACAGAAAAAAGAAGTTAGCCACCTTTAAATTGTTTAAAACTAAAGGAAAATGGGCACAAGAGAAGGCTAGCCATCTGTCTACCTAATAAACCCCAGGGGCTCTGTCACCTTGATTTTGGGGTTTGCAAAAATAGAATTAATATATTTTTTTCAGTCTTTCTAATAGGTTAAAATTGATGCTGTAATATTCCTTATTGGAGATGTTACAAAAATCACTCTTTACCTTTCCAGAAAAGGAGGAAGAAAAGATGCATTTAAAATGTCAGGTTTTGACTTTATAAAATATTCTATCTAAATGTAGATTCCTGGCAAATTGGCCTAGAAAATTTACACCCAGCATGCAAATGTGGCCAGGAGGAGGATATCCAGCAGAGGCTGCTCTAAAGGGAAGATCTGGGTGTCCAAAACAGTGACTGGGTGCCTGGGCACCCCCACAGCCCCACTGCTCAGTCCCTGAGGAACCCACAGCCTCAGGCCTTCGATCTGAAAATAAATTAGACTATCAATGGAGAAGATATTTACTAGGAAGGAAAAACATGCATTTCATTTCTCAAGTATAAACATTAAGCAACTATTGCGTGATTCAGACCACCTCCACCCTCGAGTCTAGCCCATTCGTTCCCGTGGAACCACAAAGCAGAATAAGACTTTCAAAATGATAATCATATAAATAACTATTGGGATACAGGATGGGGAGAAGTGGGGGGAGGCAGCAGTATACTGGGGCCTGGATGTTTGGCGGGCTCTGAAAGAGGCAAATGAGGATGTGTGTGGGTATTTACTCTTTGCTTTAAGGTTGTGCATGGAAATTTTTACTAATGAGTGAAGGTTGCAGCAAAGTGAATAAACTGGAAAATGCAAAAAATATCCTCCTGACTGGTTCATAATATTAAGTTTCAAATTCAAGTTGTCAAAGCTTAGGATGTGATTGACGTTCGAGATTATGCCTGGGGCCTGTGGGAAGGGTGAAAATGTGGCAGGGCTTCCATAGATACACAAGTGCAGGTGGAGGGAGTGTGTGTGTGTGTGTGTGTGTGTGTGTGTGTTGGGGAAATTGGTATCTTGAAAAGAATTGCCAGATCAACACAGAGGATGTAGCCAAAACCTGTTCACTGTTTTTCAACCTTGGATGCACGTTAGAATCGTTTAAGGAACTTCCAAAAATCCTGACTCTATACCAATTAAATCAGATTATAAGCATGCCTCACTTTATTGTGCTTTACTTTATTGTGCTTAGCAGATACTGCATTTTTTACAAATTGAAGATTTGTTGCCACCCTGTATCGAGCAAATCAGAGCCATTTTCCAAGTGCGTGCTCTCACTCCCTGTCTCTGTGTCACATTTTAATTAAGGTATATACATTTTTTTAGATGTAATGCTATTGCACAACTAATGGACTACAGTATAGTATAAACATAACCTCTATATGCCCTGGGAAATAAAAAAATTTGCGTGACTCGTTTTATTAAGATATTCACTTTATTGCAGTGGTCTTCGGTGAGACCTGAAGGTATTTTTAAAACTCCAATATAAACTATAATCCATACTTAGTGGCAATGCTCTAAAATGTTTTCATCAATTGTAAGGAATGTACCACACTAATGAAAGATGTTGTTCATGTGGGTAAATGTGGGAGGTGTGGGGAGCTGGGCATGTGGGAATCCCCTATATTTTTATGTAGCATTTATTTAATCTAAACAAATGTGTTTGTTTTTTTTTTTAAAAAAAAAAAAAGAAAAGAAAACCTCCCCAGGTGATTCCAATGTGCAGCAAAAGATGAGAAAACAACTTACCTTCTAGAACATTTTTCACATCACATAAGCATTAGAATTACCTGGGTACTGGTAACAAAAGCCAATTCTAAATCAGAAATTCTGAGGTGGGGCCCAGAAATAACTGGAATCCTAAGCAATTATGATAAACATTGTCCCTGGCCTCCATTTTGAGAAACACTTCCATAGATCATTTACAGCTGAAGAGAAGAACGATGCAAAGAGAAAGGCAATGAGAGTGGCGTATGGGGAGCTTGAGAACGGACGGGTTCAGGTTGAGGCTCCTGATAAGCACTTAATATAAGGGACGGACTGGCTGAGATGCCTACAGAGTTCAGAGCGACGTGCATGTGACTAGTTGGCTGTAGGTAAGACAGGGAGTCTCTTCCCAGACTCAAACAAGTGGGGGGGAAAGATTTCCAGTATAAGTCAGCACTCGTTCACATCATAAGGGTTCTACTAATCAGATCTGTTAGACCCGCACGCTAAGGCGCAGTCGATAAGCTGTGATTAGGGTCTGGTGATTATTTTCCAATGAGAGAAGCACAGGAGCTTTAAAGAATGGGCATGGGGAATTTTGTTTTGACTTCTCAGAGGAAATATTTGCTCTCCTTTCAGGTCTTTTCTTTGAGTACAACCCAGAGCTCCTAATCTGTTTGACATGAAAAGCTGTTACACACCCATCTCTTGGAAATTCTTGGTCTAAACCCATCTCAGAAAGGAGGAGCTGAGGTGAAGACAGTTCTGGCCAGCTGAAGCTTCCAGGGGAATTCAGGTGAGGCGACTCATTCCAATGCTGAAATGGAGCCAGGGTAGACGGTTAACACCTTGCCTGTTGCAAGAAGTAACTTGGGACTGCGAGTGAGGGAGCAGGTGGCTTGGTCGCGCCGCCTCTTGTCTCCGCTAGCCCCTGTGGCATCGTGCGCCTTAGCCTGACTCATGGGCCGAGCCCTCAGCTGAGCCACCCCACCCACCTCCCACGGCACTGGAGGCTCCTTGTCCAAAAACTGACTAAGCCTCCCAACTGCCCCGTATCAGATCTGTAGCGTGCTTGGGGCGAAACCGCTGCGTGCACAGAAGAAAATGTCCGCACATGGAAACTTTCAAAAGAATCAAAAATAAAATAAAATATAATAATGCTTCTAGAATTTCCTGCACTGTCCCAGACAAAAATTTTTCAATCATTGGACTTTAGAACTGAAAGTTATCATTACTTCCAGCCCTCTTAGGTAGAGATTGGAAAAGTGAAGCCCAGATCATTGAGTAAATTTCACCTTTAGATTACAGTGTGTTCGTGGAAGGGCTGAGCTTAGAATCTGGGTCTCCTGATTACAGATCCTGTATCTGTATTAGGACACAGTCGATGGATTTGTACAGAAGGTCATTGGCTCTGCTTTCAAGTGGGAACTCTAGACTTAAGCTATCTAATATGGTAGCCACAAAATATTAAGTACTTGAAATGCAGCTAGATCAAATTAATATGGGCTGCGAGTATATAATAAACACCAGATTTCAAAGACATGGTCTGGGAAAAAAAGTAAAATATCTCATTAATGTTTTATATTGATTATATATTGAAAATATAATATTTGGGTATTTTGAGTTACATAAAATCTATTCTTAAAATTAATCCTGTCCTTTCATTTTGTACTCGTTTTAATGTGGCTGCTAGAACATTTGCAATTATATATGCGGCCTGCATTGCATTTCTATTGAGTGGTCCTGTTTTAGACATATGAACTTGGGAGTGTCACCCAAACTAAGAAACTGTTACCTCTTCTCAAAGAAATTGCCACCACTGCTATAGGAGTCTGAGTTACTTTCTAATCTCTCCTAGAATAATATAACAACCAACCAGCATCCTCTATGGAAAGCCTCCAGTCTGTTCTCTTCACCACGACCCGAGGACTTTTAGTAAGAACGCAAGCCTGAGTATGTCACTTCCCTGCTGAAAGCTCTGCCAGCTCTTCCCAAGCTGCCAACCTGCCCCCTCCCTGTGCTCTCCCTACTCAGAGGGCCCCACACCTCTGCCTGTGTTTGCTCTGTTCCCTCTGGCAGCAATGCCCTTCCTCTCCCTACAGCCCTTGGAAATGAGGCTATTTTGAGACCTGGTCTAAGGCTTCCTTGCTCCCCATGCCACCCTGAGATGGCCCCTCCGTCCCCGGGGCCACTGGGCAGGGCAGCTCGCCTCCCTGCAGCCGGCTCAGCGCTGTGCAGGGGGCCCCGGGGTCTGACTGGCTTAGGGGAGGCCTTGTGTCTTCAACCTCTTTGTAGCCCCAGGGCCCAACCCAGCTCCAGGCCTGGGAAAGGAGCTCAAGAGCACTTGCTGAATGCAGGGCTTGCCATCCACGTGCCCAGAGGGTTTGTCTCATCTTCAGGAGGGGGCTGGGAAATAGAAATGAACTCTAACTGCAAAGCAGAGACTGAAGACATCAAACAGCAGCTTAGGTCTGAGCTGAGGCAGAGAGTGTTGCTGAGCCCAAGAGGAAATATCTTTCAGTAGCTTCTCCATGACCCCTATAATTTTTGAAAATTTCACAATTAGAAAACTTTACCAACATTTTCAAATCTTCTCCCACTTTCATAAATTCAGCCCATCAGTAAATGCTATAAACTCAATCTCCTAAGTTTGACTCCTCTGCTCTGTTCCACTGCTGTTCCATGCAGTCTACAACACATGTCCTCTCTTTCCTCCCATGGCCTCCCGCCTGGTCTACCTGCTTTGACCCACACTTCCCTTCAGCTAGTCCACACACAGTAGCCACAGTGATCTTACTGACATGCAAATATCCCACTTATCTCTTACTCAACACTCTCCAAGAAATTCCCATCCCACCTGCAATAAAATCCAAGCTCTCTGCTATAGCCCACAAGATGCTTCCTTGTGTGGCCCCACTCACATCAGCCCTTATTTCCTAATTCCTGCCCTCTTTCTCTTTTGCCGCCCAAACACGGTCCTCTTTGTTCTATGAATCTTGACCTCTGATTCTGTGAATATTGCCATCTCATTCCTGCTTTAAAGCTTTTGAGCTGGCTGTTTCTTCACTCTGGAATGCTCTCCCTATTGATCTATCCATAGCTACTACCTACTTGCCATATGGATTTTGCTCAAACATCACCTCTCCAGAGAGTTCTTGCTTGAAGAGATAACCTAAAGTCACCACTCAGTCACTGTCTATTACATCTTCTATTGGCATTATTTGCATAGTGTTTATGGCATTTGTGTTTTATTTTATTTAGTTAAATTTATTGTGTTCTTCTCTCATGAAAATTTTAGCTCCACGAGAGCAGGTACATTGTCTCTTCTGCCCCCCACTTTATCTTCCACAATGCCCTTCACATAGGACACAATCAATAAATATTTGATGAAATTATGGATACATTATTTTTAATATATTATAAAATTGTAAACACTTTGACATTTTGTCTTAACATTGCTTGTAAAGAAGTAAAAAATAAACTGTTTGTAAACTAAGGAAACAAGATCTGTTAGATATTATATGGACTTAAATTCTTTAAAGTTGTTTTTAATATAATAGATAAGTAATCAATTTGCTCTAAGAAACTCAATTTTGTTATCCACAGAAACTGTAAACTACTGACAGTTTCCGTTTTCATGGTCTTCCAGTGCATGTGTATAATTTCCTACCAAGAAGCTCCCTGAGGACACTAAAGTCTACCATGCGCTAACGGATATATCCCAGCAATGACCAGAAGAAGACCTCTCATCTCAGTGCTGAAGCTCACATAGTGTGCACAAGCTACATGACATGATTTTGTTGAAGGTGTTTAGCAGCTGGGGAAGGGGTCTTTTACACAATAACCCAGTAAGGTTCACATAATCCATTGATCACCTTTGTCTAGTAGGAAGTATATCTTCAAGTCAACTGCCCTCTCCTTGCCAAACCTCAAGTGAAATGTAAAATGCCTTCTACCTCCACATCTCTGCTCCGGTTGAAACAAAGATTGTAGAGCACAGAGCAATAGGAATGGCTGCAGGGTGCTATGACAGATGCTTTGAAACATAAGCATTCTCAGCCTCCTGTGCTGTGTGAGGTGGTCTGAGCTACCCCCTAACTGTAGCTTCATACACTCAATTAATAAAGGATTATCCATGACCTACCTGAATCATTCTGGGTTCTCCAGAGAAAGAGAACTAACAGAATATATGTATATAATAGGGAATTGGCTCACATGATTATGGGAGCTAGTAAATCTGAATCCTATAGGGCAGACCCCATGCTGGAAATTCCGGTAACAGGGATACTGAATTCCTTAGGGGAAGCTGGCAGAGTGGAAATTCTAATAAGCGTTGATGTTGATGACTTGAGGCAGAAATTTTCTGACTTCTGGACCCTCAGTTCTTGCTGTTAAGACTTCTAACTGATTGAGTCCTACCCTCATATGGACTCCTTTAATTAAGGTCAGTGATTGTAGATGCAAATCCCATCTATGAAACAATCCCATCTATGAAATAATCCCATCTATGAAACACTTCTGCTTTGACAAGTAGGCTGGTACTTGACCTGAAAACTAGACACCGTAACCTGGCCGAGTTGACACATAAAATTAACTATCACAACACCCTGAAAGGCATGTTTGAGAGAAGGAGCTTTTCCACCAGACAGCTGGTAAAGTGCATGGCAGTCTGTACAAAAGGCAATCTTGATGCACCCAACACATAGAAGAGTCCACTAAATGTCTGGTCAATGAATGGAAAAATAAATGCGTGAATAGCAGAAGAGGCTCAGAATGTCCCCAAGATACGCAGTGTTCCTTTGCTGACATTCCGCTGAGGGTGGGGACTTCTTGTACATGCCTTAGTTTTGGCTGTTTATGTTGTACTTAAGAGAAGCATACAGAAAAAACCTTTGGCATTCACTGCGGAGAATGCATTCCTCATCCTCATCTGATCATTCTGTAAGGAGACATTTTGGCTTTGGTGTAGATACATACATGGAAGAGGGGTGCCTCTATGTCAGTCAGATTTCTAGAGACCCGAGTGAGCAGGCTAGCCAAAAAACAACAACAACAAAAAACCAGATGTATGTCTTAAGAAGACATTCTTGCTTGGGTTTGCTATTTCTGTGTCGTCCTTGATCAAAGGATGCTAATTGAATGAAGACAGCTTGAAATTTAACTCTGAGTTTTAAAGGACATAGCTCTTTGGGTTCCATGACCACATAATGGTGGTCCTGTTAGCTTACGAGTTTCTTACAGGTCTTGGTCAAAAGTATGCATTCATTGAACTGTATTGAATTGGTATGCGTTGAACTGAGTCGAGAGATTCATTTGATTTCCATCTCTTGATCAAGGGGCCTGCACAAGTTGATTGGCTAACCTGGGATTTCATATCTGTACAATGAAACGGAAGCACTGAGCTACATGAACCCCAAGGAGACGTCTAGTTGGAAACACTAGCTTTTACAATGCCATTCCTATGTCTAGTTCTGTCATTTGACTGCAAAATAAATAAACGATGATGTCTTGTTCTAGGAATGCTCTCATACACCCCAACATGTGGCCTCACAGGTGGCTCGTGGCTGGACTCGTGGTTTGGAGGCCACCTCAGCCAGATGGAGGGACAAGTTGAATGTCTAGGTGGCTGTGGTGTCCTGCCAGAGCCTGTGCCTGGAGTGCTGAGATCACAGATGTCCCTCCCAGGCACCAAATCACAGCACATGCCTCTCCTCTTGGGCAGAGTTGCTAGGTTCACACTTGGCACAGGCTGTGACGCCCGAGCCCCCAGCGTGATTACCCGCAGGCTTTTGGTGGGGGCTGTGCAGAGCGCAGTCCCACCCTCTGCTGTCTCCAGCACCCCAGGCCTGCTTGTCGGTTCTTGATCCCTGGGCTCCCGGATCAGCAGGAACCTCTTCTTGTTTTCCTCTCCGCATTCTGCTTGGGGCAAGTCACTCACATGACACCAAACCGTCTCTTTTCATTTGGCTGCATTTCCAGGCAATACTGGAGCCCAGATCCCAATCCTCTTATTGTGCCTGTGGATTGCTGCTACAACCTCTTTAATTTTATGCAGTGGGTACTCACCTGATGGGGAATAGCTGTTGTTAAGATGATTTAGGGCACAGACTTTTTAAGGACAGTTCACCTGGATCGCACATCGTGGGCACCAGAGTCTTAACAAATATCAGCTGGTTTCACCAAGGAGAACTCTAAGGCCCAACTCCCACCAACTCCCCAATGTTAGTCCTGCTCCTTTACCTTCTCCACTTGCTTCCCAGGACCAGGAAGCAATATTTAAGGAGGCACTTACTCTTGAGATCGTGCAAGTACAGGGTTGGAACTTGGCAGTGAGAGCCACCTGAAATGCTGCACCCCAGCACCCCTCTGGCTTCACTCTAACCTCCACCCTTTTATTTCCTGCTCCATAACATGGGCATGGTAACATATTTCAGGATTATTATGAAAATGTAAAGAAATCAGATACATAAAATAGCTAAGACTTGTCCTGGCACCTTTTTCTATCTCTTTAGAGAAAACTATCAGGAATCCTGAATTTTAGATTTATAATGTCAAGAGAAAGGCTTGGCTGAAAATTTTTAAATCTACATAGTAAAACAAACTAGGTAAATTGGCAAAGAAATCAATTTAAGCAATCTATAGTAAACAGACTACAAGAAATGATGGTCTGATGTTAGCACGCATCTTTTCTCACTCTGGCCTTACATCCTCCACTGCATCCTGTGAACGTACTTGTCTCTTTGCTCCAATTCTGCATCGCTTGCTCATCTCCTCTGGCATCCCACTTTGGCCCCATGCAGCATCATTCTCCACGGGGGCTCCTTCTCCTGTGTCAGTCCCTAGAGTGACCACAGTCATTCTTCACTACCTTCAACAGCGCTTCGTAGTTAAGACTTTAAATATAGACTGCTTCCATAGACATTCTGAATTTTGGCTTCCAGTGCTCCCAATGTATGAGTCTTTGCATAATGCTGAACCTTAGGAACATTCGTTCTGCAAAGCGTCTCCCCTTCTGTGCCACGGTGTGTGATGGAGTAAAGATATGTCATATGGACTGTCTTCTGAGGAAGTGAATTAATTTTCCATCAGAATATACCATGCAGAACTGGGTGGGAGAGAGTGTGGCCTGTGATGTGAACTGTGGTCTATGCTCGGTGGCAAGGCCCCAGGATGTGTATATCCATTGCGGGTGTAGTACCACGTGGATGGGGAATGGTTGTGTGGGGGGTTGTTGGAGGTGTGGGCGGTGGGGAGCATGGGAATCCCTGTAGTTTCT
>JAQZBX010034508.1:0-16917 GCA_029593785.1 Cabassous unicinctus | reverse complement strand
CACAGTAATAACGATTTCAATTATTTAAGAATCATGTTTCACTTAAAAAATGCTATTTGTTAAAATTTGAATTTAGACTTTGTGGAATAGTTTAGTGTGGGAAAAAATATTCCACAAAGCTCTCAGAGGTACTCACTTGTATCTAGAAAAAATTACTTATAAAGCAGTTCCAAGATGTCATCACTAGCTCAGAATGACAAAGTTGTTTATATTTAAGGTAATAATTGGGCATTGGGACAATAACTACCCAAAGAAACAGATGAATAATGCAGAAAAGAGAAACATTTAATTAACAGATAAACACAAATCTGGCATTCACAGATAGAAACTGCAGAGGACTGGTCTAATTTCACTATATTAAAGTTCTCTCCAATCCCAGTATGGATGGATGAACAAAGGTAATGTCTGTTGTTCATGGAGATTTAGTTGACTATTATAACAATATAATATAACTATTGATTTGGGTCAATGTCAAAACTGGTCCATAGGATGGGTTTGTCCCCAATACCTAAAACAAGTAGAGTCATGTATATTAAACACTGGAAGTTCAGTATGTATTCTTCAATCAATGCCTCATAATAAGACTTAGATACTCGAAATGGCTATGGGTGTCTTTGTGTCTCACATCTAGGAAAAATTATTTGGGTAGACAAAACAATTACTGGAGGGTCTAAATCATTTAAATGTGATATTACTTATGTGATTGATGAAAATTCGGGAGAAATGTATTGGACCTTATAAGAAAAATAAAATTAAAATTTTGAATTATCAGGCTCCAGAGTTAAGCTATTCCTTGGAGTGGGATTGGGCAAAACTTTGTAAGGAACCACAAAACAATATTTAAATAGTTAATCATTTGAAAGCACAGCTATAAGGACGTTAAAACAGCTTGAAAATTAATGTATGATGAAGGAAATTTTTTGTGCATTGCTTATTAGGAAATTGATTTAACTGTTCACCACTGGTATAATATATTTAAAGGTTATTCCCTTAAGGCAAATATTATAATGAATTTTTTAATTCATCCTATTCTAATCTTGAAAATTATTTTGCTTTGAATTTTCCTCTGGATTTCTTGGGTATTTAGGTGGCTGTCACTTGCCCAGCAAAAGAGAGGAAATTGTGTTTCTATTTTATAGTAATAAAGATGAAACTGTAAGGGTAAATACAAATTGAAAATGAAAAACATATATATACATGCACAACGGGAGACCGCTTTCCCTCTTCCTAGAGCATTCTTTAAAAACATAAAGACCACCCCAATTACCAGGTGGATTTAAGATGAACTATGTTTGGCAAGTGGTGCTGTCAAGTCCTCTCACTTGAGGATTAGTTTTCATTTATTTTGAGAATGTGTATGTAATGGCTTGTATCTGCTTGGCTATATAAAAAGGCAAGCTTTCTTTTGTTCTTTACAATCTCTTCAAGGGATTGACTGTGATGCATCATATTCCATTTTAATATTTATTCAATAATAAAATTGCTTTTCTTTCTCTTCTAGCTTTGTGGAGAGGTTTTCTGGGTTAGGAAAAGATTTTGTTTTTAATTATATTTCTCCAACAAGGCCAAATTATTAACCATTATACAATGTGTTCTCTCTCTCTCTCTTTCTCTTTCTTTCTCTTTCTCTCTTTCTCTTTCTTCCCATTACCCAAATCACATATACCAACATCCACAGACCAAATTAGATTTGTCAGTACCCAGAAACTAGAAAGATTAATTTCATATTGATTATCAATTTTAGAATGCCCTTGTCACCCAATAAATATGATTACTTTGAATACTGGAAGTAACACTGTTTTCTTTCCAAAGTTTCTCATGTATCAAGTCTTCAGAGATTAAAGAAGTAACTGAGCTGAATTAAAACTATCATTATTACAGAAAAAACATTAAGCTTTAAGACAATGAAAATGAAGAGAAGACATGAGCATTTTAATTATATATATATGTGTATATGTTGGACTGATTACTTTTATTTGTCTTACCAATTTAATAAATATGGACCTATTGTGTCCATGGTCACTTTGACTTTCAATTTCCATTAAAAGTCAAACAAATATTGGTGCCCAGTTAATATTTGGTACTGAAAAACAAAGTGGTGTTAGCATTGGCATGGTACCTAGTATTGTAAATGGATACACAGAGTGAGACAGCATTACTTGACTACTCACTCCTGGCACATTTGATATTTGGCCTCAATAGTAACTCCCTTGACTGCATATTTTGACATGATTTTCTGATGTTGCCTTCATGAGCTGTGAAGAATTAAATAGTGTTTCCAAGAAACCATTTGAATCATTATTTCTCTCCTTTCCTTGGATTCACATTTACAAATTCCATTTAAAAGGAAACTATTCCAAATAAACATATAACAGCACTGGAAACTAGAGGACTAGTGGTGAACCTGAAGAACATACAATTCTTACAGACACATGCAATCATTCATGTGTATGATACTCCCCTAATCACTGCCTGCCCCCCACCCCGCCAATTTTCTGATTTAAACCTTCTATGCAGCGTATTTAAAGAGTGAAACACTCCCCTAACTCTTGATCCCTGCTAGATTGCACAAATTTGGTAGTTTGGAGAGTGCCTTGACTCTTGTGCAGATGAAATGGCATCTTAAAAGCCAGAAGAGTTAATATGCTCCCTGTGATGGTTAAGTACCTGTGTCAACTTGACCAGGTTATGGTGTCTAGTTGTTTGGTCAAGGAAGCACTGCCCTGGTTGCTACTGTGATGCTATTTGGTGGATTTAAATCATGTCAATTGGTTGCATCTATGGCTGATTACATCTAAAATCAACCGAGGAGTTTGTCTCTAAAAATTAGAGAAATCTTACCTAATCAGTTGAAAGTTTTAAAAAGAGAAGTGATGATTTTATCATTCAGAAGAGAGAATTCCCATCTCTACTTCAGTCAGCCAGCTCTCCCTGGGGTATTCATTGAAAATATTCTTCTGAGTTCCCAGTTTCTGGTTGCCTTATGGGATTTGGACTTTCCTATAACCATAGTCATGGGGTCAAATCTTATTTAAAAAATTATATATATCCTGTCAATTCTGATTCCTTACAGAACTCCCTTAACACCCTCCTGCTGCAAAATGACTCAAAGATGCACTAGTGATCCAAAAAAGTCCACGTTCAATTACAGCTTTTAATACATATATGGGAAGGTATAATTTAGCTAGAGGAGAATTTAAATCATATATTCCTCCCTTGTCTAAATCATTTTCAGTGAGCAAACTTAACAACTATCAAAGCTGCATTAACTCAGTAGAAAAAAATGCAAAAGGATCTTGTGGCCTGAAAGACCTAATGCTCATGTTTCTGCTAATGTCTAATCATTTCCCATATGGTAAGGAACTCGACAGAGTCTCTGCTTCTGGGTCAGAATGCACAAAGGTAGTCAGTAACAGTGGGTGAAGAAAAATTAGGTAATAAGGAGTGATGATGGCAGGAATTAATGAGTCCCTTCCAGCACCATCCTGTATGGTCCAGGTTCTTTTAGGCATTAAGAGTTGGTAGCTTAAACATATTAAGGCTAAAACTCCTAAGACTTTTAACTTCTGACCTAGAATAATTTGATACTGGGGAAGAGAACAAAGTTTTCTTCTTCTTGAAATATGAAGAAAAGGACCCAGCAGCTCTGTTGATGCTACAGCTTATTAAAGATGCAAATTAAAAATATCAAAAGCATGGAGATTTACTTAACCTTTTACCAAGTGTAAATCTTTAATCGGATCTTAATATGAACTTCGTTGATTTGCTTAAAGTTTAATAACACACTGAACTTGCAAGGTGTTAACAGTACCTTTAGTGGTCAAGTACTGCATTTTAGTATTGATAGAAAAAGGTTAATTTGAAATCCAGTCAGGAAATTATATTACATCACACAGCATATATCTGCTTTAGTGAAGAACTGGCAAACTGCAAATGCCTCAGTGGAAAAATTCCACTGAATTAAAAGCAAAAGATTAATGTACTTGGAAATGAATTTTCATTCAACTGTAAAAACAATACCATTATGCTTTTTTCTTTTTTTTTTTTTTTGCATAACCAGTCATTTCTGAGGCTATAGTTACTAAATTAGAAGGTTACATAATGCAAATGGAATTGAAGACACTTGGATTAAAGCAAAAATCCAGTGGAAAGTTTATTTATTTATAAATACTAGCTCTCACTAAGTATTTTATTTTTATTATTGGGTTACTCTTAAACTTGTATTTTTAAAAAGTTTATAATAAACTTGAATTAGCCATGCTACATTAAAAATTAAAATCATACCATGCAAGAAAACAGCTACAGCCATAGCCTTTAGAATGTGATTTAATTTAGCAATTTCAGAAGTAGTATTAATAAAAACAATATAATATCCAACTGACAAAAAGATAAGGTAGTCCCTCATGCTTGTATGAGCCATTCCTTTCATCTCTTTTAATTGGAATCACAAAATATGTCATAATTACTTGAAATCATGTGTAATATCAGAAAGAATAGTTTAAAGTCACTTTATCATATGCCAAACCACCCTCTATCTCTGACAATGCAAATTAGTCACTACTAAAAATAAGGGATGATGATTAATTACCTCAGAGAATACCTGTCAGAAGTACCCATCACCAGAAACAGAGTTTCTTACTAACAAACACCCTGCAATAATTTAGGCACATGCTTCATCTCTTCACCTAGTCCAAGACATAATCATACGATCTGAAAAGATAAAATAAATAAAATACCCCTTAGGTAAATCTTTATTGGGCTATCAGAGAAAGCAGATAAGTGAGCAATCGTACAAAAGATCATCTGGAGATATCAAATGTTAATTTTATTCATGTCTTACACTATCTCAAAACTGGCTCCTCGTTGTGGTTTATTTCATTGGCAAGCATGACTTACATCTTGAAATCTCTTATGTCTTTATTTTTGCCAATTATTCAGTTAACTTTAATCCTCTTTTTTTCTTTTTTGCATTCAAAATGAACTAAATTCTTCCTGTGGGAAGAGTATAAAATTCTTATTGGATTAATATTTTCTAGTTCCTAGAACAGTATCCAGTGGCATGGAAGATCAGTTTCCTAAACATTACCCTTGTAATTTAAATAAGTTTCAGTTTCTGACAATTGAGCCATTTTATTTACTCATATTATCAGATAAAATATTTCATTTTTTGGTGATTGTAGGCTTAATTGAATTCTGGTTTGCAATTCCTAATGCATGCAGTTTGTGAACATTTTATTTCTATAGATTTGCACAGTTTTTATTGTTTGTTATGTTAAAGCCTTCTGCTATTAACAAAATGCTGCTTACTGGAAACCCTTTAAACAACACTGAATACATTTCTGTAGGAAAGGCTCTTTGGTGTGGAGATTATTTAGCTCCTAGAGATGGGTATATATTCAAATGCCCTAGTGGTTTTCCTCCTCCCCCATCCCAAGCCATTTTTCACAATTTTCTTTTTTAAATGAGTAAATCTTCTTTTTTAAAAGTTTTAAGAGAGTTTTAAATGAAAAACTCTTCAAAATGACCTATGATTTTGTTTATAATATAATACAAAAACCTTAACATAGACTCAATGGCTTACTGTCATCTTACCAATGCCTACCTCCTAGGACCATTTCTATCCCTAACTCCTCTCAGTTACTCTATAGAATCCAGTAGTCTTTCTTGTTAACAAAATGCCATGCCTTCTAGGGCCTTTGGATATGCTGCTTGTATCGTCCACTTGAATCATTTAATTTTCATCCTTTGCCTCTCAGCCCTTCATCTGTTCACCTAATATTCATTTTAAATGCAATGCTACTTCTCTTTTCTAACCCCACTCCCCTCTCACAACCACCACCCTCAACCTCTCCCATAAAATAGTTCTGTTAAATTCTTGTCTTTCAATTTTAACAATTTTAACTTGTCTTTCATAATGTTATGCTTTTTCTTTCATCAAGCACAGAAATATATGCAATTCTGTATTTACTTACATCTTTGCTATGTGTGTCATAATATTTTGTAGATTTATTACCAAGTAAATATAATTAGAGGATTCAGGATGAAAGATTAAAAAAAAAAACTCATAAAAAATGGCATGCCGTTTTAAAAGGAAAAAACAAACGAAAATACTTCGTTTAGGAAAAAGCAGCATGTATGTCAGCAAGATATCACCTAATCTAAAAAATACATAAAAACCGAAAATAAAGGCAAACAAAAACAGCTATTGAGGAAGGTACTGCAAACAAGGCAGTTCAAATGGTGAAGAGTTTGGTGAAATTGGATATATCAATTTAATGATAGAATATAAGTGAATCCAGGTAATCATTCTCTTGAAAAGCTGAATATCCTTATAAAT
Source organism: Cabassous unicinctus (assembly GCA_029593785.1). Taxonomy (NCBI): domain Eukaryota; kingdom Metazoa; phylum Chordata; class Mammalia; order Cingulata; family Chlamyphoridae; genus Cabassous; species Cabassous unicinctus. The sequence continues at coordinate 10,580 of JAQZBX010034508.1, read as the reverse complement.
ATTATTCAATATTTGTTGCCTCATAGATAAAATAAAGGGATAAAATTAATGATCTCCAAGCACACTTCAAAATCTAAAATTACACAAATCTTTTAAAAAGTATTCCTAAATACCTCCCCAGGACAGTGACATATAACAGAAATAAATATATGACTAAACATGTAATACAAATATGGGAAGACAGTTCAGGGAAAAAAGGTTCTAAAGGAAATATGACATCAACATTAGGTTGAAAGAAAGAGGATGAAAGAGAGAAAGGCTTAGAAAAGAGATGAAAACAATGCCCTTAGACAATGAGAACTGGAAAGTTAGATTGAGACAAGGCACAAAGACAAAAGGTGAAAGAGAACAGTCCTGTTAAAGGTCAATTTAACCTTCCCATGAAATTTTAACTGAATTTCCTGGATACGTTTTGAGGTTAGTAATGTCTTATTAACTTAGTTTTCTCTTACTGCACCTAGAATCTAAATGTGATTCTTAAGAGTGCAGAACACAGAGACATGTGGATTTGGAAGCTTTACAGTCACACTCAGCTAGCAACTGCCACAGTCATCTCATCAGACTCAGGGGACAATGGCATATTTAAACAAAGTCTAATGTGACCAGTTCATAAGATTCCTTGCTGTGCCATGGGGAGCCATCTCATTCAGAACAGTGCTTCATTCCCAGCTCAGTAGGGTAGAAACTTTTGTGGTAACAATTCTGGTTTACAGGAAGGTATCCTGTCCTAGGAATTTCAAGTTAAGTTACAACCTAGCTGTTTATTGTCCTTGAGATATTTTCTGAATCACTTAGCTTCTATGAAAAGCAATTATATCTCATATGTTTTTTTTTTTTAAGGATTAGAAAGGTTGATGAGTGTGAACATACACACATACACTACTTTTCAACTATGACTTACTTCATCAGTCATCTTAGTTTTATGTAGAGACTAGCAGCTGTGACCATTCCACTTGGCATTAACTTTGTCTTGCACAGGAGAAAGTAAGTATGAATGTCAACTCTGTGATTTTGTCTGTACCCAGCACTTGTAACACACTTCATAAGAATCAACACATTCTGGCACCAATTCAGTGAGGTGGGTACTATGGCTACCCCAGTTTACTAAGGTGAATTACTGAGGGTTTTGCTAATGATAACTTGAGACAAAAGAAGTTTATGTTATAATATGACCAAGGTCACACTAAGAGCACACCAGGATTTCACTGAGGAGTCCGATTTCATTGTTTCTAAACTTAACTGCAATTCTATACTTCATCTCTATATATTTCAAGAAGGGAAATGATGCTATTTCTTCTTTCAAGATCTTTTTCAGGCATTCTCCAAATTCTGTGCTTTAAAAATGTGTAAATCAATGCTAAAAATATATTCATAAGATCAGATCTTCCCTCTGTCTCCCCTCTATGGATAATATCAGCTTAAGGTATCAAAAGACTTAATGTAAATTAAATGGAGCTACTGAAAATGAGCTTATATCTGGATCATCCTTTCCAGAATGTATATATGGTATGATGATGATTCTAATTTGAGTCCTTTTTTGGTAGCCTCACTTTCATGGGAGGATACTCTTTCAGTAATGAATATATTTAGTCAGCCATATTCATGATGGTCCTAGAAATTTTTAAATTCACTAATATCTGAAATTATACAATTTTGACTTTGTCTCTTCAGCTGAATATTACATCTCTTAAAAGCAAGTAAGTCCTTAGAGAGGCAGTATGTAGAAGCTTAGTAGTCATTTTAGCTAACATAAAATAGCTTTTTAGATTCTCTGCAGATAGAGGGTTTGTTTTGAAGATGGGATAAGCTGAGTATTCCTGTGGGTGCTGGGTATTGGAGAAGATGGATGAAGATATATTATTGATGTGAGATAAACTCTAGGAGAATAGAGATGGATGACAGTGACAGTAAACTTTCCCTGATTCCAGTTTCACTTATGACCTGTCTTGGCCCTACTGCTTTCTCATCCCACCAGGAGATGACAAGTTCAAAGGAAATTGATGTATTTTAGAGAAATTCTAAAATAAACCTCAAACACTTGTTTAGAGAATTCAAGTGATTAAAGTAATATGTGACAATGCATGAAAATCTGACTGTTAAAAGTGGTATCACTGCCCTAAAAGAGCCATTTGAAAGAGATTACTTTTCTCTCAGGAGGCTACAGTCTCAAATTTGAGTCGTTGAATCAGGATTTCCAATCCTGCTTTACCAGTTCAGTTCCAAATGTGAGAGAGCCTGGCACAGATCTAACCTAATTAAGTTTCAAAATGAATTCTTTCAGTTGCATGAATCATTGTTTTAGGAACTTTGGTAGTCCTTATATATAAATAAAACTGTTACCCACAGGTTGAATTTTTGTTCTATTTTCTCAGGCTAGCTGGAAAAAAAATTACTTTTTCCATTTCATCTACATTTCATATTTTAGCCCACGATTTGAGGCTACTTTCTGTTCATAGTACAAATTTATTTCTAACTTTCATAAGTTGCCAAATCAGAAAATATTGTTTATCATATGTTTGTTCTGTAATAACTCAGCCAGGTACTCAGGAAAACGATCATAAAATTGCCAAGCCTGAAAAGCTATACAAACGGCAACAAATGTTCTATCAATTTTATCACTTGTGAAAAGTGAAATGCATACTGACATGATGGTGGCAAAATGAAAAATAATAGGAAGGCCTTACCATTTTGCCATTTTTTGGTAATAGCATGAACTCTAATGAGACAAAATGTTCTTACACACAGTATAAACTATTGACTTTTACATCATCTTTTAATTCCAGTGCAAGTCTTGCCTGAGAGCCAATTTTTGTATATGTTGTCCACTCCTTTGAAATTTGATTGAGCTGTTGGTCAAGGACATGCAATTGTAGCTATGAGACATTGCCCATGCCTGTGGACCTCTACAGTGACCCATAATTGGTCTTAGCAGCTGCTGAAGGCCTAGACCTAATGATGATTAATTTTGACAATTTGACAGATATTACTTTTTAAACTTGGTTAAAATTGTTAAAACCAGAAAATATCATTTGCTCTAGAAGTGAAATTAGATACGACTAACATATCCATTTCAGGTGCCAAATATTATTTGATTTCCTACTGTGTCAAGTAGTGTGCCAAATACTGGGAACTAATGACAAAGTTCTCTGACCTCAGACAGTTGTAGTCTCATGGAAGGAAGCAGATATTGAAGAATAATAAACATGAAAACGTATTTGTTGGTAGTCTCATTATTTTCTACACTTTTTTAAAACATTTCTCCTATATGTTCTGTATTTTTTAATAGAAGCTATATCTAACACAACTCTGATGTTTATGGCTAAGTAGTGGCCAGACTTTTGTTTCTTCTAAATTATTTGTATTTTGATAAGTGTTCAGGGTGCAATGCAAAACATATATATTTTATTTACAACCAAAAATTATTTAAAGGAAGCTCTGTACTCCTTCTGATTTCCCATTTTTTTCTGGACCTTTTGTTTAATTGACATACTCTTGTAGTTTTTAAAATAATTTTTTGATGTATAATCTACATGCAAAAAAATGCCCCTCCCTTTTAAACAAAAAAGCTCAGTGGGTATGGCCAAATATACACTACCACCACCACTATAAAGATATAGAGTATTTATTTGTGTCATTCCAAAATATTTTCTCATATCCATTCATATTATGTCCCTCCCATCACTAACCTCAAGTTACTACTGATCTGATTTTTTTTCACTAAAGATTAGTTTTATTTTACCTAGAATTAGACATAAATGGAATTATACAGGAGTACTTGTTTGTCTGGAACTTTTCAGTCAATATGTTGGTTTTGGTTCATTCATGTTGATATGTGAGTCTGTAGTTCATTCCCAGTTATTTTGGGCATTAAACCAAGTATGGGTATAGCACAATCTGTTTATCCTTTGACTTGTTGGCAGATCTTTGGGATGTTTTCATGTCCTGGCTATTCTAAATAAAGTGGTCATGTACATTTTTGTACAAGTCTTTGTATGGATATATGTTTTTATTTTTCTTGGGTAAATACTTAAAAGCGGAATTGGTGAATTGTATGTTAAATGTATGTTTAACTTTATTATAAACTGCCTAACTCTTTTCTATATTGATACTGTGTATCCCACAACTTACTCAATTTATTTGTTGAGTCTACTGACATTTTTACATTTTCCTAAGCATTTTCTATATAAACAATGATGTTTCCTACAGATAAAGACATTTTTTGTTCTACCTTTTCTTTTTCCATGAATTTTACAATTTTTCTTCCCTTATGGAATAGGCTAAGATCTGGAGATTGAACAATAGATTGGCAATGGGATCGCCTTACCTGGAAAAGAGTTAGTAATATCCAGGGAACCATTTGGGCAGCTGTTTTACATACTTCCTCTTACTTAGATGGAAAATACTCACCCTAAATCCTCTTCTATAATAATCAGGTAGAGACACATTATGTCCTCTGGGTCATAGAATTTTGTCAACTTTTTCCATACTGATTCACATGGACTTCTCTCAAACCCTATTAATCAGCATGTGAGGCCCATATTTTTCCTCTTCCAGAAAGCCATGCTTCTGTCATTATCTAGTCTTTATTATCAAAACTGTCAACAATTGTGAATTATCTGAGATTTCATCTTACTTCCAAACTAACAATTTAGCCTGCCAGTTTTATGAATGCTGGCAGAAAAGAAAGGAGACTCCTAGGTCAGATTCAAAGAAGTTTATTACTCACAATAGTATAGGTAACCAGAGTATCAGATTTTTCTTGAGCTGGGTAAAAGAAAGAGTGCTGAGTGACACCTACATGGTCAATTGTTTCATTACAGGAAAGAAAGCCTGAGGTTAGAGAACTAGAATCTTTTACAGTGGAGAGTTACCATGTTCGTCCTTTGTTCCAGAAGGAGACATTATCTTTGGTATAATGAAGAGTAAATGCAAAGTAAATAAACATGCCATTTGCTCCCAGGGAGATACTATCTATCTTTCAAGGCTGTTTGTTATACAAACATTCCTGAAAAGCTAAAAGAAGGTAGTTCAGTGTTTCTGTTTGCAAGACATGTACATGTGAGACTCATGGCGAATTGTCTCTCAACAGAAAATTGTATTGTATTGGTGAAAATTTTCAAATTACAATAGGCATAATATAGTCTATTGGGCATTATACCTAAAATTACATGATGATGAAAAAATTCACTTAAAAATTCATATTGGTCAACTACGATGTGCTGAGCATTACTTCAATTGCTTTTGGTTACAATTGGTATTTGAAAATAAAGAGGATTATTGCCTTTAGACTCAGGCCATGAAAACTGGGTCTCTTAGAGGACTACACATAACACAAAACAATTTATTAAAAAACACAAATAGATGATTTTCTTACTTGGAATCTGGTACTCAGCTCTGGTACAGTAAAAAGCAATATCCATAAACAGTTATTCTCATCATTAATTCACATTAGGCCTGAGTGAAATGATTCTTCATAACTCTTACTTTGACTTTCAAAAATAAGGAAACAAGTTGAATTTAAGTAATTTACTTGAATGTTTGTAATACTATAATTCTAATTTATAATTTGACTTTAATTTTAACAGAATTCACTTTTTAGAGTATATCACTTTAAAATGTAAAATAATTTTTTATGTTTTGATTTTAAAATTCACTTTGTCAAATAAAAAACCAATTCAGACTTGGTAAGGAGAGACTTTATTTAAAAGTATTATTGCAAAGGGGCTAATGCAATAGAGGGAGAGGACTATTGGTATAGGGAGAATACGTTAAACATAAAATATGCAAGTATCTCAAGAGTTAGGCAAAAAGGGTTTTTCTTTGATAGAGGGGAAAGAACTATATGCAGGGGGAAAGGATGAAAGGATGACATGATCAGACAGTAGATCCAAGAATAATTTTTGCTGAGGTCAGTCTCTTCCTTGAGAGGGGCTCTATGCTGGCTCAGTCTAAGTATAGGCCAATGTTCAGTTGTTTAGGGGAACGAGAGACTCTTAACCGAAGTTTGATTAGTAAGTGTTTTGATCTGATAGATGAGAGGGGACTTGTAGTTCTTCTAATCATTCATGAAGCAAAGAATAAGAATTTAGGTCTGTGTTTGACCTTGTCATAGGTAAAAAGGGGGGCATCCTGAGTTGTCTAAATCATATGGGGAAGTGAGTTTCTTTGCAGTTAGACCTTTTCTGGAATACAAATGGTGGGGGATTTCTTAACCTTCACTGTTTTCCAGGAGCACGGGGCTCAGGTAATATTTATCATCATTAATTTTAAATGGCCTTTAATTAAAACAATTAAATATTTTATATTTTGAATAAAATTGCATTTTATTTTTTAAAGTTTTATATCACCATTGTTAAATTCTGGTGAGAATTTTTTAAAATAGCACAATAATTTCTCACTTTATTTAAAACAAAGGGAAGAAAAATAATATGCACAGAATAAAAACATTGTATTTTATGAATTTTTGATATCTTTATTTTATTTCTTACTCTAAAAGCACCAATCAGTAGAAAACCCCACAAATGCACAAGAAAAGTTAAATTTATGTTTCCTTGTAATCATGCCAACTTTAAGTCATATGAAATATATAGCTTTCACATAGTTTTATAAAGCTAAAGTTTCGAGTAAAGAGGATAAAAGACATTATCTTTAACAATCTGTTAGGTTTATTTATAAATGTTAAATCTTTAGACAGTCCATGGACACTTGTTTTTAGCTCTGCAAACTTTAAAGGTGGGCCTGATTGAAGTTTATTTTTTCCCTTCTTTGAAGGAAAGTATATTGCATGCCAGGGAATAGAGTGGTCAGTTGTGGATTTCAAGCGGCTAGTACTGTGATGCTAAATGAAGAAACCAAAGCTGATAGTGGTACTGTTCACTAGAGAGCATCTACAACTTTGCCTCTGCAAAGTTAGGCAAGGATTCTAATACGTGCCACTGAGTTACACAGTTCTGAAATAGAGATCACTAGGTTTTAGGAGGAAAGTCTAAATATCAGCAGTAGGGGGAAATAAAATTATATAATATATCTCTATCACCCAAAAACTGTAGTAAATCCCTTTTCACACAGAAACGCCTGTGTGAGATAGCCAGAAAATGGTCACCTCATTTAGAGTAAAGGAGTAACAATGAAAGTACATCTGTCCTAAGACAATCCATTCTCTCAACTAACTTTTTGGAGGCCAGAGATTAGATTCAGAAGTGACTGTGCAAATTTTAGTTCTGCTTATCCTCTAGAATTCACACAACACTGAGCACTTCATATTTCATGTTATTTCATGCTAGAATAATTTCATTTAAGCCTCTAAGTATATGGTACCTCAGGTGAAAACTGTTAAACAAATGTGAATAAGGCATGACCCCTGTTGTATTCTATTGAATAGAGACACATGTACAGCTAATTACAATTGAATCTGAGAGCGCAAAGAAGAGTTATTGAAATAGTGTTTTACAAGACTGGAGATTTTAAATAAAACCACCTCATAAATTTAATCAAGACTTCTCAAATGTGGTGACATTTTGCCTAGTAAATATTTAATACATATGCATAGGAGATATTTCAGAAAACAGAATAACATCTAAATAGTCATGAAGATCAGAAAAAGCCCAGTTTGAAAAAACTGGATGGTTGTGCAGCATGTCTATAAAGTAGAGCATGGTAGGGGAATATTTTTAAATCATTAACATATAAAGCATGATTTATTAACAAATTTTAAGCATTTATACATGTACATTATGCATTCTTTATCTTTTGAAAAGCTGATTCACGCATATATATTAAAATATAAATTATCTTATATTTTATCCCCAAAATAAGATAAGCTATATTATATTTTATCTAGTTTCACTTCATTTTATCATTAAAGCAAAACATATTTATCACCAAATCATATTACTAAGAAATAGTAAATTAAGTAGTACTACATTTCCTGATTCTAAAGCTAGAGCTCTTGAACATACATGGCTCCTGCCAGGATGGTGAGTTACTACTGGTTGCCTTTTTTCTCCTCAAAAAGAAGCTAAAAGAGTGACAAGAAAGAAGGATTCCCAAGAATAACCAAGAAATAATATTAAGATCTCCATGAGCAGGCTTAAGGCTGTCTTGTCCCTGTATGTGTTGCTGAAGTTTGGTGAAGATGGCAACCATCAGGGCCAGGGATAGGGTATGTTGAAATGAGGGTTGTTGAGTTTTGGTGTTGCATCACATTGCCTTTAGAAAATCATTGAAAGCAGCTTCATTGCTGAAATCAACAGCAATAATTCAATAATAAACTGACTAAATACACTATCAGGTAGCCCTAAATGATAGAGGAGATGATGCAAATATGTGTGGATCACCTAGCTGCATTCAGGCATTCTCATCTGAAACTTTCTCCCTCTAATCTTTAAGTGTAGGTAGATTACAAATGAAATTGCTGTTTCTAAGGTTGCTTGGCAGAGTGGCAACTAAAGGTCCTAATGTATTGCATGTGTGATGGCTGTACCTCTCTGCTGTTCATGTCTTTAAATTCACCAGGATATATAGGCTTCAAAGTATGCACCATCTTTAGAAGAGCAGATGCCCCAAGGGCAATATGAGCTCACCACAAAATAATTAGACACCAGAAAAAAAAATATCTCCTAAAGAAAGGTAACAAACTGTGCAATGTATGCCATCTGAAGCAGAAATGCTGAAACAGCTGGATCAGACTTTAAAATAAAATGAAAATAAATGTTCTTAAAGAAAAAATAAATAAATAAAAGGAAATCTAGTGCTCTTTCTACCTACCCTTCTATATAACAGCCAACAGGAATCATATTTCTTTAGCTCTTCTCCCCTTTCTTTCAACAATTCACACACTGTAGACCACTCTCACAATCATCTTGACAAATGATGAACTGCCCATTGATCTCTTTATTACTATGAGGGCAGAATCTGCATCTGGATTCAGAAGACTAGTTAACAAATGCTACTCTGCCTACATAACAATTGCCTGACTTAGGCACAATTTTTTATTTTCTTGATCTTAAACATATTTATTAGTTAAAACAGTAGTAAAGATAACTTTCCACATGCTATACAGAATTCTTGTAATAATATTTGGTTTATAAGTGAGGTTATAAACTCAATAGATAGGTAAAAATAGGTTGCTAATCAAAGGCATGTGTCCCCAAAATACTATAAGTTCCAATTATCACAGAACATGCATTAAAAATTATCTCCTATGAATTGTTGCTCATAAGAGGTGGGAAGTGTTTCATTTTTAAGTAATCAACTATACAATAATGATCAAAATGTGATTATTGAATCTAACAAATAACATTTGTTCAGATACCTTCTGCATTGTCTGAAATGATTTGTTAGTTTAAAAATATGTTTAGTTTAGAAAATAGATTTATTAGCTTATTTAGGAAAACTTTATTTAGTTTTATCCACTTCATTTTCAGAAAAATATATTTAATAATATATAAAAGCTGAGTATTAAAACGTATTTATATTTCAACATGTACCTGTACTAGACATTTGTCTTTTTTCCCTAAGCTATCCCCTTCCTCTTCTTAACTCATTCCATGTTTGAGTAATCTATTTTGGTATTTATCCTTAGTGTATACTTACTATCTCCTTATCTCCATGCAGTGTTTCCCTCCAGAGGAACATTTCTCTGCAGCAGAAAAGGACTTCCTTGTAAGATGCTGGTGGGGTTCCATGAGAGTAGAAGCAGAGGTTTTAAAACTCTAAGTTTGAAGATCTGAATATGCACATGTTCACTTCTTTCACAAAGTAAGAAAACAAGTCACAAAGCTAGCCCAGATTCAAGTGAAGACAAAACCCCAACTTTTGATAGGAGGAGCAGCACATGGATATTAGTTGTGAATGAAATATAGGTGGCCATATTTGGAGATGATCTTCCATGCCATTTAATAAATTCCTTATATATACATTTATTTAACAAATATGATTGAGCATCTACTGTGTACCAGGCATTTCTCTACATCCTTGGGGTAGGGAGATGTAAAAGCAGGTGTTTATCTTATCTAATTGAGCTAATAATCTAGTGGTATAGACAATCTATATGCAAAAAGAAATGAAGAAGGAATGAAGAAATATAAAGGGATAAATTATGGAAAGTCAAATCGAGCTGTTGTATTAGAAAAGATAATCAAGAAAGATCTTTTGGAGATGATAATATTTGAGAAGCAATCTGCTTAAGTTAACAAAAAGCTCTTTCTAATTTTTGCAACAAAATGAGTAGGAAAATGGGTAGAACCTCCTCTCTTTGTTATCTGGCTTAGATGGTATTGAAGGCAGTGGAAACCCAATTAATATTAAACATATTTGTCTGACAATGACATATAGTAACAAATTCTAAAATAAATTATTGTCTATGGATACCTAGAATGAAGTGACCATTAAAGGCAAGATTCTGGGGACAAGTGCCTGTTCCCATAAAGAATAAAGGTTCAAGGAATCCAAGGACTACAGGTCAGCGTGGTTATTTATAAAAGATATAAATAACCTGAAATCCTGAAACATTCATCTGTAATATCTCTTTCAGCTACTGGACTGATTAATTAAATACCATATATATATATATATATATA
>JAQZBX010034507.1:0-24961 GCA_029593785.1 Cabassous unicinctus | reverse complement strand
CCTGGGGAGAGTGAAGGAGTCAGCAGGTGGCCAGTTACCTCCGGGGACTTTGTCAAAGCTGTGACATTGTACATGCATGTTAGACAAGAAGGGCCTCTTCCTTCCTTCTATGGCTTTCGACAATATTTTTCTTCAGTTATAAACACACAGTTGGTGTGTCTGGGCTGTTCCACATTGTGTGGCTAAGCATAGCTCCAAACCAGAAAGTTAAATAATCTATTTGTGCTCATGCAAATGTGGCAACACAAATTCAGGCATGTGGTATCCTAGGCAGAGAAGCTAAAACCAAGGATGATGAAATTTCCTAGTGAATGCATGTGGTGAAGAGCCTAGAATTCTGGTCTTACAGGGAAAAAGCACACTGGATGGCCCTAAAAATGTGCGTAGTTTTGTAATTCCCTAATACCTCTTACTACTCCCATGCTGGATCAAAATTACATTGGCCTTTTTGAAAGTGCATCCTGTATGTCAGCATTTTTCATAGTGTAGATTGTGACCCATTATTGGGTTTGTGGAAGTAATTTAATGATTGTTGCCATTCTTTTTTTTTTTTAATGAAATAAAAAATAACTGAGTGCATCACATGTATAGAGAAGTATTATTTCATGAAATTTTTGTTTTATATCTGTATGTGTCAAGATATAAAATGCATGTTTTACTGTGAATCACAGCCACAATCATTTGAGGCACATTGTTCTAATACAATTGGGAACTTACTGAAATACTGTGCCCCACCGTAAATTCTTGACACCAAAGTCTGTGAAGCATTGGAAATTCCAACAGCCACAGAATGACAGTCTCAGAATATCCCTGGAAAAGTTATCATTTGAGCACTGCAGTACACCTTCAAAAGTCAGCTGCCGAAAAGCCTGGGTGAGGCCATGTTTTACCACGGTTCTAGCTGGCTGCAATACCGACTGAGCATCTCTCACTGCCTTTTACTGTATTAGGTACTTTCATATATTTCATATATTTAATCATCATAACAGGTACTTGAAACTAGGTACGGATATCCCCATTTGATGGAGGAAGAAACTGATCCTCATAGAGATTAAGTAATTTGCTCCAGCTCAGGCAGCTCAGCAAGCGGCAGAGCCGGCATCAGGTTCTCCTGGACAGTCGTAGCAGCAGACCTAGGGTAGTCCACCAGGAAGTTTAACTGGGGCACGCCTTCTTCCTTGATTAAATGATTTGCTCTTCCTCAATTTTTGTCTGCTTCAACCAAAGTAGCTCTTGTCTTTATCTGCTTTGCATCTTCAGTTTCTAATTTGATTTCAAGAAAAAGTTTCTCAAAAAAACGAAACAAAGCAAAACAACAACAAAACAAGACAAAACAAAACAAAACAAAAAACAAACCCCAAAACCCAAAAACAAAAACAAAAACTGGAAACCATGGGAACTAAACAATTAATCTAAGTCTTTATGAGCAGTTTGCTGAGAACTAACCTAAACTTGTACATATATATGCATATAAGCAACACATTATAAATAACCTAGAATCAGCTGGGGCTGCCATGGACCTTCCAGCCTGGGAGCCAGATGCAGCAAGTTCTTACAATCCAATCCAAATGCAAACCCATGTCAATTTTCCTGAAGGCTTCCTGGAGCTGTGAAGTTTACCTTGTCTCCTGCTTATTAGCAAGACACACTCCAAATCTCCTTTAAATGTCTTTTTTTTTAAATCTCCTTGTCCTCACTCCTCCCCATCCTCACCTCTGCTCCACCACTTCTCTCTTTCCCAAACCTACTCTTCCTTCAGTTTCTTCAACCTCAGGGCAGGTCCCTCAAAGGCCTCCCATGCTATCCCACTCAGCAGCTCTTCAGGAGGCATGTCCCACCCAGGAACACAAAGTCCCCAACATAGAGGGCAGCTAACATTCTCTGAGCAAGACGGGAATGGGAGAAGCTCCAGTCTGGTCCAAATTTGCTCCTTCATTAGTAGGCTTGCTTCCCCCATTATTCCCTGGCTCATGGAGTCCCCGGCTGGCCTTTGCAGCTGATTTCCTAACCAAAGAGTTCTATCATCCTCTGTCTGCAATTGTTCAAGGACTGTTTTAAAGTTCAGAGACCATCCATCTCAACAACACTGGATTCAGCCCTGTATTTCCATTGCTACTGCTATTATCATTAATTTTGTTCCTAGTTCCTGTTACTGAGGAAGTCCATATCCAGAAGGACAGTCTCTTGGGCTCCCATGAATTCAAACACAATCTGTAAAGACAGTGAATGCAGTTACAGCTGTGCTTGGGAGCTTTAGAGAATTAATGGCTTGAAGCAGTAAGAGGAACATCTTTTGGGTTGAGTAGTCCTTGAAGACTCCCATGTGATTCAAAAGTCCTTTCCTTCCTATTATTCCCTCTCTTGCTTTCGAGCATCTCTTGCAGCAGCAGCTGAGGCTAAAAGCTATTTCCCTGTTACAAAACACAGCTTTCTTAAAGCCTTTGCTATTAACTCTTTCATGCCCACTTACATGGGGGAGCAGCAGAGGGCCTGGAGGGGAAGCTCAAGTGCACTGGGTGTGATGCTTAGATCCTGCCTGGCCTCAAACGGTGTGGCTGATGCAGTATCTCTGACGTCCCCTCATTACTCGGAGTGTGCAGGGTTTCTCTGAGTTACTATTTCTTTCTCTGCAAAATCCCTGGATCCTCCTCCTGACATAAGATGGGATTCTAGGTAAGCCCACATCCTCATGGTATTTTGTTCTATAATTGAAGAGTAAGGGAAGTGCCACATTATTCTTAAGCAGTAGGATAAGAGACATTGACACTCATCCTGGGAGTGGACATTCTGTGCCTTGAAGGAAAATAAAAGTTTAACTGCAAGTGAAAGGTCAGATACTGTCACCTCCAACTACTCATCCATGAATAACAATGTTGACCTCCCCACTGCAGGCTCAAGGTGGAGAGGTAGACCTGCAGGCCAGCAGCTGCCCTGCCCTTGCTTTGGGGTCCTGTGATAAACTCTTCTATAGCCAAGGGGCCTTGGTTGAAAACTCACTCCTGGACCTTTTGTGCTAAAGAGAGCCCTGCTACCTCCACCCCTGCACCCCCACCACTAGGTCAACCCAGCCTGCCATTAGTAGCCTTCCCACCGCTCTCTCTAAAACCAGAAGCCCAGTGAGTAGGTGGTGTCTGCTACAACTCCTGCTCCTCCATGTGACCCTAACCCCAGACAAGGTCCAGAAAAAAGCACTCTATTTGGATCCCTTTCTCGGTGCTCCCTTCCAAGACATCATTCAGCATTCATAACAGGAAGGAAAAACCCAAAATGTTTACTTTCTTTTATTTGTAGTTTTATTTACTTTCTGGATGGATTTTATGATCTTTTCTCTAGGAAACTTCTTCAATCCAAACCCTTACTACTTTTCTGTACACAGACTATTCAGCTCCTCAGCTCTGTAGGAAAAAAAACAGTCCTTTGTTTTCCTGCCTCCTCATTCATATCTGCTTCTGTTTCTGACAATCTGAGCACAACTCGGTATAGAATACCATATAACTAAAAGTTAAGATTGCACTCTGTAACTGCTAAATGATTTGTAAATTACCCCTCACTTTATTTTAAAACCCATTTCTTTAATTTTAAGCATTTCAATTTTCAATGTTCTACAACTCATGTTCCGAATTTTATTTACATTTCAGAAACTATGCAATTTGACCACTACTGACCACAGAATTTAAACATACAATTGATATAAAATAAATAAAAATAAGCATAGCAATAAAAGATAATGTTAGGGTTGCTAAAACATTGCTATTAAAAGAGTATGGATTTTCATTTTCGCTCTAAAGAAATGAATGGCTGTGTAAGACAGGAAATGTCGATGCACAATGTTAGTTAGATGACAGATAATCCCTCCTGAGGATCTGTGCCTTCATCAACCCAAGGGGGTGAGCTTAAGATGGAGAGATTCCCACCCCACCAGTCCCTTCAAGGCCATGGAGGATCTGAATTTCCATCGGGGTGGAAAAAAAAAATGCAACAAGGAAAACAGTTTTTTTCCCCTCTAATTTTATACAGTGTTTACGTGTCATCGGGAAGGAATTGTCTCTCTTTTGGCCATGACTGTTTCAACATGCAAGCTACTTAACACTTAAAAATTAATTTATTTCATCAGGAAAACTTTCTGAGAGTCTACCATATGCCAGGCGCTTTGTCAGGTATTGTACATACCTTAGTGAGCAAGAGAGATGCATTGATCTCGTGTCAGCTTTGAGAATGGTTTTCTGCACCCTGAGAGAAAACCAACCTGCATGGGGGATAGGCAGTGTCCCAGATAAGATGTTTTTCAGTTCCAAGTAACAGTAATTGCACCTCATATTGCTTACATAACAAAGGGAATTTATAGGTTCACATATCCATAAAGGCCAGAGGTAAGCTACGTTCAGGAGAGGCTTGATCCAGCAGCTCAACCCTATGACTTAGGGTCTGATTTCTTCTCCTCTCTCTACTCTGCTTCCCATGGGATTGGCACCACCAGGCCAGAACAGTGCCCAGGGTATAAGCTTTTTTGTTTACATCCAACAAGAAAGAGAGAACATCTTTGCCCAAGCATTCAAACCAGGAGTTCTCGAATAGTCTCTGACAGGATCAGCCTATGTGATGTTCACCTCCAGGGACTTGTTTAGTCTTATGTTCTACCTCTGCAGCCAAGGATGGCATCAGGCTCCCTAGAATCCCCAAACAGAAATCAGAGCCATCAGGAAGGGGGGCCTGATACTGTGGAGGCAACTAACATATGTTCACACTGTCTATGTGAGGGCACCCACAGAACGGTGCAGGGTCCTTTGTGAGCTTTCCTTCTTTTTGTTGGGGGCATGAAAACTAAAGCCATCTACCCCAATACTGTCTAACAAAGTAGACTCTACATTAACTTGACTTTACTAGTATGTTGTCTTCATTAGTACCACTTGGCTATTTCAGGAGATTCTTGCCAAGAAACAGAAACACTGCAAATATTATTATTGTTCATTACAGGGACCTCCCCAAAGACCATCAGCTCTTTCTTAGACAGCATCAACAGTTTACTCTCCCAGACTCTTTAACCCCCGTCTCAAGACCCTCACGTTGCTGTGTCCACCTAAACTATTATATCATGTTCCTTACCCAATCCTAACCTAGATCCATTCTCCCTGTCCTCCTCCCCGAACTGAAAGACCCAGCTTAAACCAGGCTTCAAAATGACAACAAATCAGGTCTTGCCTTTCCCCATCCATTACTGGAGGAAGCAATAAACGCAGCTTTCCCTTATCAGCTTTCCCTTATCAGCAGGTGATCGACAGACACTTCTCCAGAAAGACTCATTTCCAGGAGCAGTGGCCTCCCTGGATGTCCTCCCAGGGTCCTGCACCCTTGCCCCAGGCCGCTTGCCCCAGACTATCAGGATGGGGTTTGGTCCTTTCAGAGGGTGGCATGAATTATTCTGGTTCATTTCATTAGACCTGCATGTTAGCTGTTGTCTCTGAATGCCATTCTTGGAGCTGGAGAGAGGTGAAGGCTCAAGCCCATTGTCATCCGACTTCCTATTTAATCACTATTCAAGTGTGCACATGAGCGCTGCAGGGCAGTACAGCTGGGGCAAGGTCATCTGTGAATGAGAGGGAGAGTCAAGATGCAGCTGACTTTCTGTTCAGGCAGAAATGTTATTTTCTACCACGCAGCTGTTATCTGTTATACTTTTCATGTTTACCCTAAATGCTCCCATGTACCATATGATTACTACCTCTACAGTCCTTTGGAAGAGTCGCTGGTTTTGTATCTCAAGTGAAGCTGAGAAAATGGCTAGCATCCTCTTTTTCCCTATGTACAGATAATGCAATTCAAGAAAGAAGACTCACTTGGGAAATTCTGAATGATCTTAGCTTTGTTTGCTGACCATTTCCTCCACCAGCTGGAAACACAATGCCCCGTTAACACTAACCGTACCTGCCTGTCCAAACTGCATTCTAGCCACTTAGATCAAACGGCACAGAATCTAACAGGCTTGAGGTTTTTCAGATCCTATACATGTAACACATTTTTATGGTCTTTGCAATCAGTTTTGCTTCAGTGGCCTTGCAAGTGTTTATGGATATTGGAATGTAAATACCACCAATAAAAATTCTTTTATTTTGTGAATAAAAAATAAGTCCTGCATTTTGTCTAAAAACTACTTTCCCACTACTTTTCTCTGTCTTCACAGGTAGCTGAAGCTAATCATTGTGTTGTATATAACTGCTTCTGAAATGTTTCCTTGGTGAGTGAAGCCAGCCTGTGGGCTACCGTCCTTGTCATCCTGCCCAGTTCTCATTCAGGGAGCAGCAGTTTGCCAGCCACCACAGGGAGCTCCGCGGCATTTCTGCTTCCTCTCCCTCTTATGAAAGAAGATGCTGAGGTACCGTTAGGACGTGGGTACCTGTAACAGCTCAAACGAGACCTTCACTATTTACTAAGGTGCTTCAGTTGTCCTGAATATTTCTCAACTGTACTCAAAAGGCAAAGCCACTGATTTACCCCAAAGAAATCAGAAGGCCATTCATGGCAACCAAGAGAGGAAATGATCTCTTATGTCCTCCTCCTAAATGGAGAAAAGGGAATCAAAGCTTGGGGCTTAAAGGCCACCTCCAGGTGAAGAGCCCACTGCAAATTCACGCTGAAACCTTTTTTCACCTTGTCCCAAACTGATCTCTAATTTGGACTTCTCTGAACATGAATTTATGGAACTTTAGAGTTAAAGGAACGCAGTTTCTTTCATTATATATCACATTCATTCATCAAATATTAATTCAATTCCCATGTAACAGAATGGCATTTTCATTCTCTGTACATCCTGTTGTCCCACAGCTCCCCCATGCACTGAATCAATGCCACATATTCTTGAAGCTGAAGGCAGATGACACAGAGGCCGATGATCAGCTAGTCCCTAGCGAAACAAGAATCTTGCAAGCCAGACCTTGTTGAGAGAAGAGAGACATTTCTAAATTGCAAATGTTTTATTTGAATATTGAGAGGAAACCTTGGAGATCTGAACATAAGTCACAGGTGGAGAGAAATCATGCTATGATCTAAAGGAAGTTTCCACAGACAGGAAGACGAAAGAGAGCTTCGGGTAGAAGAGATAGGGGGAAGGGATGAGGAGAGGCTCTGAGGTGAGGGACCTGGTTTCACACCTCGAGTTTCTGATGGATTGAGAGGGAAGCTGAAGGCAGATGTGGCCCCTGTGCCGACAGGGGGCTACAGGAACAAAGCAGAAACGGCCACGTAACTCCATGGATAGAGAGAGGGCGCCTGTCATGGCACCGAGTTTCCCACTGCGCCCAGGTGTCCTGAATGACTGGAGGACGTGGTGAGCGTATTTGACAGCAGTTGTCAGGGCGGTTCCAGCAAGGGGGGAAGCAACCCTGCATCAAGGATTGCAAAGACCATCCCTCAGGCCAGGCACCCAATGCGGGTACTGATAAACCTCAGAGACCCTCAGGGCGTCAAGAGCAAAAGCGGGGCCTTGTCAGCCTGAAAGGCGGCCAGGCTCTCAAGGCACGGTCTTCTCGCCTGGCTTGTGCTGAGGGAACCGTCCCCAAGTTAGACCAGCCAAGACTCGGCAGCAGCAGAAGCAGCGCAGCAAGCCCCAGGCACAGGAAAGCACGCAGACCACCCACCGGCAGGAAGGTCTTCACGTTCCCCGCTCCACCTCGGCTCCATCTTGCCAAGAAGGAAAAAATGAGGAACAGTTCCAGTAGGGAATTTTAACCTTACATTTGACTGAATAATTACCCCAAAGAAATTGAGATGACCTGGAAAACACTGAGAAGCACTTAATTAGCAAATTCAAGTTTATGTTTTCCCCTTCCTGTGTCTTACCAGGATGGTATCAGTTTTAAAAATAAACTTACCTTTTCTTATATAGGCATAACTTGTTTTATTGCACTTGCTTTATTGTGCTTCGCAGTTACTGCCATTTTTACAAAATTGAAGGTTTGTGGCAACTCTGCATTAAGCAAGTCATGGGCACCATTTTCCCAATAGCATGCGCTCACTTTATGTCTCTGTGTCACATTTTGGCAATTCTTGCAATATTTCAAGCTTTTTCATTGTTATTACGTCTGTTATGGTGATCTATGATCAGTGACCTTTGATGTCACTATTGTAATTGTTTGGGGCACTGTGAACTGTGCCCATACAAGATGGCAAACTCAATAGATAAATGCTGTGTGTGTTCTGACAGCTCCACTGGACTGCCATTTCCCCATCTCTTTCCCTTTCCTTGGGCCAACCTATTCCTTGAGACACAACAATATTGAAATTAGGCCAGTTAATAACCCTACGTGGCCTCTAAGTATTCAAGTAAAAGGAAGAGTTGCACATCTCTCACTTGAAATCAAAAGCTAGAAATGATTAAGCTTTAGTGAGGAAGGCACGTCAAAAGCCAAGACAGGCCAAAAGCTAGGCCTCTTGAGCCAAAACAGTTAGCCAAGTTGTGAATGTGAAGGGACAGTTCTTGAAAGAAATTAAAAGTGCTACTCCAATAAACATATGAATGATAAGATAGTGAAACTGCCTTATTGTGGATATGGGGAAAGTTTTAGTGGTCTGGATAGAAGATCAAATCAGCCACAACATTTTATTAAGCCAAATACTAATCCAGAGCAAAGCCCAACCTCTCTTCAATTCTATGAAGGCTTAGAGAGGTGAGGATGCTGCAGAACAAAAGTTTAGGGCTAGCAGAGGTTGGTTCAGAGGCTTAAGGAAAGAAGTCATCTCCATAACATCAAAGCAAGGTGAAGCAGGAAGTACTAATGTAGAAGCTGCAGCAAGCTATCCAGAAGATTGGGCTAAGATAATTGAGGAAGATGGCTACACTAAACAACAGATTCTCAATGTAGATGAAACAGCCTTCTCTTGGGAGAAGATGCCATCTAGGATTTTCATAGTTAGAGAGGAGAAGTCAATGCCCAGCTTCAAAGCTTCAAAGGACAGGCTGACTCTCTTGTTAGAAGCTAATGCAGCTGGTGGCTCGAAGTTGAAGCCAATGGTCATTTACCATTCTGAAAATCTTAGGATCCTTAAGAATTATGCTAAATATACTCTGCCTGTGCTCTGTAAATGGGACAACAAAGCCTGGATGATAGCATGCCTGTTTATAACACGGTTCACTAAATATTTTCAGCCCACTTTAGAGACCTGCTGCTCAGAAAAAAGATTCTTTTCAAAATATTACTGCTCATTGATAATGTACCCGGTCATCCAAGAGCTCTGATGGAGATGTGGAATGAGATGAATGTCGTTTTCATGCTTGCTAATGAAATGTAGCCTATGGATCAAGGAGTCATTTTGACTTTCAAGTTAAGAAATACAGTTAAGAAATACATTTCGTGAAGCTTTAGTTGCCATTGAAAGTGATTCCTCTGATGGATCTAGCAAAGTCAATTGAAAACCTTCTGGAAAGGATTCCCTGTTCTAGATGCCATTAAGAACACTTGTGATTCATGGGAGGAGGTCAAAATATCAACATTAACATGAATATGGAAGAAGTTGAATCCAACCCTCACATATGACTTTGAAGAGTTCAAGACCTCAGTGGAGGAAGTAACTGCAGATGTGGTACAAATAGCAAGAGAATTAGAATTAGAAGAGGAGCCTAAAGATGTGACTGAATTGTTGCCAATTCATGATAAAATTTTAACAGATGAAGAGTCTGGATGAGCAAAGAAAGTGGTTTTTTGAGATAGAATCTACTTCTGATCAAGGTTCTGTGAACATTGTTGAAATGACAACAAAGGATTTGGAATACTCCATAAACTTAGTTGGTAAAGCAGCATCAGGGTTTGAGAGGAGTGACTCCAATTTTGAAAGAAATTCTACTGTAGGTAAAATACTATCAAACACCATCGCATGCTACAGAGAAATCTTTTGTGAAAGGAAGTCAATAGATGTGGGAAACTTCATTGTTGCCTTGTTTTAAGAAATTGTCACAGCCACCTCAACCTTCAGCAACCCTGATCAGCATTGAGACAAGACCCTTCACCAGCAAAAAGATTACGACTCACTCAGATTATGGTTAGCTTTTTTTTTTTTTCAGCAATAAAGCATTTTACATTAAGGTTTGTGCACTCTTTAACAACATAATGCTATTGTACACTTAATAGACTACAGTATGGTGTAAACATAACTTTCACATGCAACGGGAAACCAAAAAATTCGTGCATCTTCATTGCTATATTTGCTTAATTGCTGTGGTCTGGAACTGAACCCAAAATATCTCTGAGGTTGGCCTGTACCATTTTTATGTACTTTAATGTTTCATGGTCTCTGCATTTCCAGTCAGAAAAAATATTTTGTTTTCTGAGACACTAAGTCATTATGTTGTACTATATACGTGGGGAGCCTGTTATAACAGGGAAAGAGGGTGCAGTGACAGCAGGTGGCCCTCCAGGTACCCACTACTCATCTGCTCCATTACCGTCCCCACCCACACACATGAGGCTCATGCTCAGCCCATGTGCCCAGTTCCTGAGCTACTCCAGAGGGAAAAGCATGTGTTCACCAACCTCAGCTCACCACTGACTGGGGACTGGAGTTCACATTGTTTCCAAAGACCTGCAATCTGGGGAGACTTTGGGCGCCTCAAGTATCTCACTGCTTGATGAGTGGCAGCACCTTCAGGGGCTTTCCCATCCTGTGCCTCAATCCAAGCTGTTTCTGTCTCAGATGCCACTCCTGGTGGTCCAGTTCTCTCCCGTACCAAGCCCGGCAACATACCCAAACTCACTGGATGTAAACCTGATCTCCTGTGTGGCTTTTCCAGTCCCCTCTCCCCACTGTTTGTCAGAGAATGGGTCCCATGTCCTAAATCTGTGTGAATAACAAGTCACCCAGAATGTTAAAACCTCTGGCTACCTCACTTCAAAATCTTCTGGATATCAGCTATGCTAGTTTTAGTCAATTTCCCTGGTTTTAGTCTATTTCTCAGGGAGTGTACCCCCAGACTCCTGCTGGAGTGGGCACTGGCCACATTTCCACGATGTCTGAGCTGAGGGGTAGACAGCCACCCCAACCTGGGCAATCAGTTGTCTTCTCCTGGGGATGGTGGAACTCAGAGACTCCAGGCGGGCTCTGCTGGGCACTTGATGGATAATATCAAGAGCTGGTTTAAAGGGCTGGCTAACATAACTGCCAGCCATGTCTGGGTAACTAATGTCTTTTTTAACTCCACAGCTCTGTTTATATCCAGCTGAGGGTAATAAATGAGGACTCTGTTCTTTCCAGGGCATACTTACCATACCTCACTTCACAAATCTTCCTGATAGTGTTTGTGTTATCCAGACTCCTAGTTATGTTGGGAATTGTATAATCCTGTGTTAGAAAGCAGCAGACTCAATGAGATAGTCCCAGCAGACAACTAGCTGGATACAGAACTTTAGCCTTATATACATATAGGTATGAAAGGCTGAGCTTGGAGAGAAGTTGACCCCTGCTCACTCAGGCTTATCCACAACTGAGCACCTCTTGAAGAGGACTTTGGGGTTTATAATCTTGTACCTTTGTCAATCAGGATAATGTTGCTGATGTGTATTGTCTACTCTGATTGGGTTATCTTCTATTCTCTTTTGGAAAATTAGAATTTGTTTTTGAATTAACCAAATGGTGTCTGCATCTGGTCTTCCCATCAAACCAAGCTCTCTCCTTGTTAATATAGAGGTCATGCAGCACTACACAGGGAAGGAGTGAAAACCTGGAACTATTTCCTATTATTTTCCCTGAGGCTCATAAAGTAGGTCAGCTCCACATCCACAAGAGGGGGAAAGGTGCTGGGATCTGGTCAGGCCAACACCATCTTCTTTTGGATATAGGGAGGAGTTCTGTGGTAAGGGAGCCCCGGGAGAGCTCTGTTATCCCGAGGCCCCATGGAAGGGATGCCCCTTGCCCCCAGTCACAGGTAGCCTGCTCTGGGGAGTTTACACAGCTTCACACGCCATTACCATCATGAAGCGTAAAGGGAGCAGTGCTGGCTGACCTTTGAGTGTGCAGTGAAGCCATGCAGAATCCCTGAGAGAGGATGGATTTTTGAACTCATTGGCTTCAAAAACCCCATCTGCCACCTGCCCTGCCAAGGTCAGGGTGTATGGGATGCAGCCTCAAGCAGGCTGCCAGATCTCTGCGGGGTTCAGGGCTCAGGCCTAACCTGGTGCCTCGGTCCCCAGCAGGGAAGAGCTTTTGCAGGGCCTGCTTCCCTTCATGCTAATCCTAAGTCATTAATACATCCATGCTCATGTGTACACATACGCACATGTACACACATACCAACTGAGGGAGAGGCCTGGAATTTAATTGTGTGCTTTGTTTTAAAACAGGAATTTTAAAGGCTCTTCCAGAGTGTAACACCAACATATCTAAGGCCAAGGAAAACAGGAAAAGGAACAGAACTTAAATATATACATCTCCGTCCAGCTGAGTCCTGAATGGCCTCTTTCACTGGGTACAGCGGGTGGGGGTGGTGGGGTGGAGGAGTCTCATCCATGACAAAATGATGGATGGTATCCCTTGTGTGACACGGTGCCACAAAGGCACATGGCAATCCCTCAGCATGTGGGACGTATATAATAAGGATCAAAACTGACTACTTAACAGAACACTTATTAGGTGCCACCACTGTGTGCTGTGTTCCACTAATGTTAGATTATTTAATCCTCACAACCACCCTTGTGAGGTAGGCATTGTTATGGGCACTTTCCAGACGAGGGGCCTGAGGCTCAGACTGGTGATGACAAACACCTAGTAAGAGGCAGCACTGAAATTTGAATCCAGGCCCATCCAGCTCCAAAGTGAGTGCTTCTAACTACTCTGCCTGCTGCCTCCACCCTTACGGCTGGTAGCAAAGCATTCTGACCTCTTGAAAACACTGCTTTTCATCTCATCTGGTGCCATTGCCCCAATTCTGCCAGCTACATGTTTATTTTTAAAAGGGGGAGAACTGCTTCCCCTCTCAGGGTGGATCTGGAGCCCTGGGCGTGTACTTTAAACAGACAGAGAGCAACTGGGAAGGAGCAGCCTCCCTGGGTCTGCTCTGCATCAAGGGGTGCAGGCATTTCATTTCCTTAGGTCTATTGAGAAAGGACCATTGAAGAGTGGAAGAAATTCTAGCTGCTGTAACAAATGATCTCCCAAATTTCAGTAGTGTAGCCCTATAGAAATTTCTCACTTACGTAACTGTCAACACAGATTTGCGAAAAGCCAAGTGCTCAGGGCTTCAGGGGTATGTCCCAGGTGGCCAAAGCCACACAGCACTTCTTCCTTGCAGTGAAGGAGGCCCCCAAGGCCTGCTTTGCATTCCTCCATTTAACGTGCATGTCCTGCCACTCAGGGCTCAGTGCGTGACATGCACCTGTGGCTATTCCCCTGAAAAGAACTGCCTGTCCACGGAATCAGGGCTCATTTCTCACCCCCACACCATACCCCTGATCCTTGCTCTTTTACTATTTCCTGTTTCCTGAGTGGCACAGAGCTTCAACACCATTACAAATAAGAATTAAAGTCAACAATGGCTTCTAAGGGTGCAAAAAGCCTATTCCAACTGCTCTAACTGCCACTGCTAGTGACAGGCACAGACCATTTAATGAGCCCACAGAGGGACTCCTTTGACAATTCCACCAGGAGCCGAAGAAGTGAGGTACAGTTCAGTAAGCTCCAGTTCCCCAGCTAGTATTCACATGGTTCACAGGCCCCATGTGTCTCCCTTAGGGAGTAATTTTGAGCCCAGGAAAGAGTGAGTCTTGGCTTCTAGGGCCTATGGGCAAAGATGCCCGTGGGGACCTGCAAATTAGAGGGCTCTAGGCGTGCCTTGAATACACCCAGAGGCCCTGATCTTAGAATCAGTCCATAACCTTTCCTTGTCCTCCTCCCTGCTGCACCATCTTTAACAAAAGAAGACTGTGCTTTTGTCCTCAGGTCTGGGGCCTCTCCCCGTCTCCACAGCTGCCCTGCATGTTTATTTTAATCAGATTTACCTATGGATGGCTGAGGAAGGCACACTGGGGGAAGCCCTGGTCTTGCCTCTCAGGATAGTTTTGCAGGGACCAGAGCTGCTGTACTGGAGAAGAAGAAGAGGGGAGTTCTCCACCTGGATCCCATGCTCCCTCCATAAACAACAGCTACCTGCTTCCTGGAATTCCAGTTCCCAGGACAGAAAAATGCTTCACGGATAATCTCCCCTAAGCACAGTAAACATGTCCCTCCTTGGTGCTCCTGTAGCACCTCATATGAATGATAATGCTCATGAGGCTCCCATTAACGATTTGTTTGCACACCATCTTCTGTCTATCTTACAGTCTCTTAAAGCTCTGCAAGGGAAGGGGTGGTTTCTTATTCATATCTGTATTTTCTGTGTGTAATATGGTGTTTGACCGTCAGAAAATGCTACTTAGTGAATCCAATTTATTTCTGATAGAAAGAATTAGTAAATGAATAAAAAATTGAATCAGTGAATGGGGAAAGAATGAAGAAGAAATAAATGAAAGGGAAGTGAGTGAATGAATGTGAGTGGCAGAAAGAGGGCCAGTTACCTCCAGGTATCCACTCTCCCCTTGTTTCTTGGTAGCAGAACACTGGTTTTAGTTAGGTACATTGCTGCCTAACAAAAAGAATATACTCCATAACTCTCCTTGTAATTAGACATGGCCACAGGACTAACTTCTGCCCAGTGAAATATAAGTAGCAACATTGCATGAAACTACAAAGAAGAATCCTTAAAAAGGAGTGTATGCCCATTTGGTTCTTGCCCTTTTCCTCCTTTCTCTGGCCTGCGAGACATGTGATGGCTGGAGTTAAGCAGCCATATTGTACAAGATGACCTCAAGAAAGAAATTCATGCTGGGACAGTAAAGCAGAAAGACAGAAGAAGCTTAGATCTCTCTGTTGATCATGGAGCCACTGTAACTCCCTGACTGTTTTCCTCTGGACATTTTTTATGTGTGAGAGAAATAAATTCCCATTTCAGTTGTTGCTGTTTTTGTGTTGTTTTTGTTTGGGGCTTTTACCATCTGTAGTTGAACCTGATCCTAATTAACCATAGTAAGTGAATGAATGAAGAAATGATGCGGGAGAAAATTAGGAAATAAATAAGGGAGTGAGCAAATGTCACTAAGTGGCACCTGGAGAGATGCTTCAATTATAATTCTTCTGAGTCTTCACCCCTGCTGGGAGACAGGCTCCTCCCAGGAGCAAGCTGGAGAATGCGAGCCTCTCTGAACTATTTTCCATCTTTATCACAAGGGAGAGGGGAAGCTGTGCTGTAGGACAGGCCATTTGTGCTGCTGGCCCTGCTTGTAGGACCCTCTTTCAGGGACTATCTTCCCAGAAAAGGGTCACTAGAGACCAACTCCGAACTCCAG
The DNA here is from genome assembly GCA_029593785.1 of Cabassous unicinctus. NCBI lineage: Eukaryota > Metazoa > Chordata > Mammalia > Cingulata > Chlamyphoridae > Cabassous > Cabassous unicinctus. The sequence continues at coordinate 9,602 of JAQZBX010034507.1, read as the reverse complement.
CACAGCCTGGCTTGGGAACAAAGTGGGAAAGTCCTGCTCAGGGACAATGTACTAGAAGGAGGGCATGCCAGTTAGGACTGGGAGCAGGCTCAGTTCCACTTCTCCACAGAGATTAAAGGTGAGCAGGCCTTTCTTAAATAGTGGGCTGGAGGGATTACAAAGGTCTTTAGGAAGTCGCATTGAATTACGTAAGAAGATCTGCAGTAGACTTTTAAAATGTTTGAAAACAAATTCTGATTTAATCATCATTCTTTTCAATGAGACTAAACAATAGCAACAAGTGCTCCAACAACTTTTACTCTATTTAGTACCTACCACATTTCAGGCACGTTATATACTTTATTTCATCCTCACAACAATCCCATGAGGTTGGTTTTATTGTCTTTACACATGTAGAAAGTGAGACTCAGAGTCTAAACAACTAGTGCCAGAGCCAGTCCTGGAATCCGGGCCTCCTCTCCCCCAGTCCAGGGTTCTGCCTGATGTCAGGCTGTAGGTATGTCTGAAAGTCCACACTTACCCAGCTCCTGCAGATGCCCTCCCAAGGTCACCCCAAAGCCATAACACGGAATCAGAGAATCTTGGGACATCTTTTTTGGATTTGTTTTTGTTAAGACAATCACAATGAGGTGTGGCCTCCTGTTCTATGGTCAAAACCTACCAGGCTGGCGGTATACAACTCAGCTGCAGATGGAAGGCAAGTCCTCATGGCCCCAGGAAATGCAGCCAGGGAAACCCATTTATGACCGTGGATCTGGGGGCACTCACATTTTTGGTGGCTTCTGGATTTCAACAGTGAAGCATTTACTTTCCTGCACAGTGAGGCCTGCAGGGATAGAGTCTTACCTCCACCAAGGAATGCCAGTGTGCGATGGGTTTCCGAGGATACGACAACATTTCACTCCAGTGGTCTCTGCCCAGTCTCTCAGCCTCGTTGCCTACTTGACACACGCCGATGATCTCGTTGTGACCTACACTGTGAAAATGGCCCACAATAGTTTTTTCTTAAAATTTTTATATGTAAGAGCAACAGCAATTCAGTTAAGCTGATGGAGGAACTGGGAATTCCCTAACTTAAAGCTATAAGCCAAGCTTAAGAGCCTGTAGGAATTGGGGTCCAATATTGCACTCAGTGGCACAAAGAGGAGGGGCAGAGTCTGGCCTTCACACACGCCAGTTTTCGTAACACTGGCCTGGGTCAGCTTGCTCCCATGGGCTCTGTATTCCAAGAACTCCCAGGTACATGCTAAGGGTGTCACCTCTACTCTGGAACTATGGTGGCCTCCAAGCCTCCCAACCCGGGTAATGTAAAGGAGTTTCTCTCACTAATGGTTGTTCAAGTTCCTGCAAGAGGCAACCAAGGATGTGGTAAGGGAGCAGCTCTGACCAGCAGCCGGAGTGTTGAGCCCACACAGGGGGTGGAGTGGAGGGAGCTGCTGGGTCCTCTTGCTCTCGCTCTCTTTAGAGAGCGTTTTGTGGTCTCATAGTCTCCTTCCTTCCTTCTAAGCTCAGCTTGGCTTCTTTGGCCAAACATGACTTCCCAATTGTAGAAAGATACTTAGCTCCTTTATCCTTAGGGTCACTATTTCTGGAACTTCCCTGGGGTGTGTCCTTGCCTTGGGACATTGTTTTCAGTAATTAGCGGTTTTTGATTAAAAGTCTTTGCATAACTGGATGATATGGCCCTCACTTTAATACTTTGGGATCCAAAATCACATATGCTTTCTCTTTCTTTTTTCTTCCTGCAAAGAAAAGTGTTTTTTTTTTCTTTCTATCTGTGTGGGGGGCAATGAGGGGGAGGCCAGGGTAGGGAGACAGTGTGAAAGAAATTTGATTCTATGCTCATTAAAATCAGTCGCATGCAGAAGCCCCATGCATTCTGTCATGGATTTTTTCCAGGCCAGAGTCATGAGCTTACTGAGAATTAAACTGAAGCACAGCTCACATCATCAGATCTGTCGATGCAGGAAACTTGGCAATAGCTTGAAAAATGCTGGCCCAGCCTTCCACGGTCGGTGGGCAACATCCCCTCCTGAGGCCTGACACCACTGGTGTTGCGTGCTGCCCAGAGGAGACAGGATGAGGTCTCCTGCCCAGCATGGGCCGTCACACCCATGGGCAGTTGAGCCAACCCACATGCTCCTTGTGTTGGAAGACAGTCATGCTTTATCCAGGCATCTGCTGGAAACAGTGTTCAGGGCACTAAAGCTGCCCACTGACAACATTTCAGAAGCATGTGGGCAAATTTTCAGCTACAAATAATATTTGTAAGATTATATTAGAAGTCAGAATGATTTTTTATAATTGTGCCCAGACCACATGGGAGGTTTCCAATTAAAAAGAGACTTTGAATTTCAGTCTAATGACTGGTTTAACATGTATAATTCCCTGTTGGTACTTCCTTTGCATATTAAAATGACTGTTTCTCAAATCCGTCCTTTAAATACACAATTGGCTACAATGCAGGCTATAAATATCTCTTCTGTGCTGTATTAATTAAAAAGTCGAGCATCTTATACATTTTAATGTACCCTGCCATCCATACCGATTCTAGCGTTTCCAAGAGAACGTTTCTGTGTTTGCTTTCAGACTTAAGTAGATGGAAATGATCTTTATTAAACACTTTGGGAGAAGGAAAAAAAAAGATTGAAGTTATGTATTTTAAAATGTTGATGGTCTGGCTAAAGTAAGCACTCTGCTGTTTTGAGTAGAATCTTTCCAATGAAGGGTAGGCCTGAGAGAAGAAGATAAGCCCTGTGGGGCCACAGTTCTCAAAGCTGAGATTCTAGGGGGTGTGCAGAGATGGAAAGGGGGAACCATGAGGGAGCAGGGAAGACGGAGAAGGAGAAAGAATGAAGAAAGAGAAGGAAGAGGATGGGAGAACCGGGCGCACTTTGGTAACCTGACTCCGCAGCACAGTTCAGAAAATGTGACTTCTTGTCAATCTACTTTCGACAACGTGCTGCTGGCTCAACCCATTTCCAGAGCCTGGGACACCAGCTGAGACTCTGGATGCACTCGCCCTCCCTGCCCCAGCACAGGAGATTTGCATTAAGAAAGAGCTGCAGGCATCTCACCGGTCGTAATCCATGACCGCTATGGACAGGTGGATTTGGTCAATGTTCTCAGGAGGGACGTCAAAGACCATGGCTTCGTTGTAAACAGGGTTCAGCGTGTTCCTCTTGGTGGACGTTTTCCTCTTCTTCAGCCGCCTGCCGTCACACATCAGGGAGACTTTCACGTAGGGATCTGCACAGACCAGAGGAAGCAGGGGTACTGTGAGAATAGACATAGATTGAGGTTGGCAGCTACGTCACTGTGGGGTGGGCTTGCGTGAGCCGTGATATGCAGGACTCCCCTACCAGTCTGTGGACTGGAGTCTGAGAGTTTTAATTAACAAGATGCATGGGCAGTGACTAGAGTTGAGATAATTAAGTCATTCATTCAAGGAAAAGCACAGGACACTGTCTCCTCAAAAAGCGTGAAATTTAAAAATAGCGCGAAAACATCTGTTGCCAAATCAGAAAACATTTCAACTAGCATTCACGATCTTCCTGGCTGTGATAGGAAGAGATATACATAGGCATTGTCAAGGCATGGGGAAACTGGTTGCAGACCCCTAAAGACCTGTGGTATTTAGGAAAGGGGAAAGCGGAATGCCTAGAGCACAGGGGAAAAGCCTGGGGGTCGATCTCCTTAGTACTGGGGCCTAGAGCTCCCCAGTGAGGGCTACAGTCAGGCTGCAAAGAGGAAGCATGTCAGGGGGAGAAAGGACAGGCTTATTCATGCGGAAAGGCAGTGCTGGGGGCAGGTGGTAAGGCTGGCCTCTGCTCTGGACGAGGCTCTCCTGGTCCCTCCGCCTTGTCCTGACTCCTATGCCACTGTCCAGGAAGGACTTAGGGGGCCAGAGGAGCCACATTTTTTTTTCTGTTTAGAAAAACACTGGAGTGGAAGAAGTCGAATATATAGCACGTGTGGGTCTTTCATTTCGGTGACTGCGAGCCAGTGTACTGGGAGTTTTGTGACCACGTTTGGGGAGCCCTTACAGAGGATGCTTTTGAATTTGTGTAATAGGAACTGCATATGGGGCATTTTTATGGGGGGGGGGAGCAGACTTTTAGTAGGATTTAGAATTTAAATGTACATGCTCAATTCACTGGAAAAGCCAAACTGCACAGTTCATTGATGAGCCTTTTATAAGGAGATAGGATTGCCGTCAATCTAAGCCTGGGACAGCAATTCCTTATATCTGAGGAAAGCCCGAATATGATAAGCTATGTCAGCATGTGCAAACTGTAGGTCCAGTTCACAATCATGGTGTGGTAGAAGACTCAAGAGAGAATAACAACAACAACAACAACAATAATAATAGCTAAGATTATGTAGCTTTCAGTATGGTATGTGCCATGCACTGTTCTTATGGCTTTATATGTATTAACTCAATCTTACTCAACCTAGTGAGCCTAATAAAAATATTACCTTCATTTTACAGATAGGGAATCTGAAGCCCAGAGAAGCTAAGTGACTTGCCCAAGATCACACAGCTAATAGGTGACAGGACTGGGATTAACACCTAGACAATCTGGTTCCAGAGTCCACACACTTTACTCCTCTACTAGTAACTTTATAAGGTACTACATTAGAACTGCGGGAGGAAAGTTGAATGTGAGAGTGCCCCACCTGATGCTCCTGTTATGTCCATTGCCTTTAAATTCCGTGCTTTTATAATGGTAATGGTCAGCCTGCCCGCTGTTGGCAGGTAGCAGAGGGAAAACATTAGCTCTCCCAGATCCACGTTGTCCTGTTGAGAAAGCACAAGCTGTGCGTTAGAGAGTGTCTTCAGCCTGGTGTGCATAAGGGTCAGAAGCAGAGCAGCACTGGGAGAGGCCACCCTGCCCCTTTTCCTGATCCCATGAATCCCTGGAGCCTTCTCTTGTCAAGTCAGTCACATGGAAAGGAATAAATCCCTGCACTTTGGGAGCTCCTAATCCTAAGGTAGCATAGTCCATCTTTAGGGGGCAAAGCCATGGAAGCTGTCCAGGGCCTCTGCCACCTTCATCCAGCCCCGTGCGGTCTTGCATAGCCTCGCATAGATCCACCTAGCCAGAACCCAGCCCTTGGTGCCGAGGCCCCCGAGCCCCAGCCTTCCACAGTCCACAGATCCCCCAGGACAAAGAGACACAAAGAGATGCCCCACATCACTGCCAACCCCACATACCCCATACATTCCCGTATATTCCCCCTCCCACAGTGCTTCACAACCCTGCACTCCCCCCAAAGCACACACACAACCTGTTCAGAGCAGCACATGGCTCCACCAGCCCTGGAAACAACTAGCCCCTCCCACAGTTTTGTATGAAGATGCTGCAGGTGGCTGAGAGCAGGCACCACGTGACCCCACACAGCCACGGCCCTGAACACCCCTGGCACTGGCCTGGTCCCTCCCAGCCACCCAGTCGCCATGCACCCTCACCCTCTCGAGGAGAGGTGAGCACAGACCCAGGCCCTGCAGGCGCCCCTGCTGCCTGCCTCTTGGGGCTCCCACTTTGCCGCATCTCTCGCCTTCCCTTGGATGTATCTAAGGAGCCCATTTCCCACTGCAGGAAAGGAAAAGACATCTCGGGCAGTTTGCAGCCCTTCAAATAGGTCAGAAGACTCTTCCCTTCCCTTTTAGCTCAGGGAGAGTGTAACCAGAAAGGAGAAAAAAAGTCAGTTCATTTAGTTTCAATTTCTGAGAGATATGTGAGGTTATGGAGCTGGGTGCCTGCGTCTAATTAATACAGTTTCATACTGACAGTGCTCTCGGGAGTCAGGTTTTTGCCCTTAACATCCACAGCTTCGCCTGCCCTCCCCTCTGAGGATGTTTCTATTTTTAGAAGCACAGACTCTGCTCTGGAAGGTCACCCCGCACAACTTTCCTGCCTTGACTGCATCCACAGGAGGATGAGGCAAAGGGAATCTATTTGGTCGCTAAGACAGATGGATTGCTCTCTATCTGCATGCATGCCCTGCACTGGGTAAATACATTTCCTCACCTTGCAAGCCAGGCTCTCCTGGTTCCTGGAACTCAGACCTCAAGAGATCCAGATGGCTGGGCCTTTCCCTTTGGGGGCGGGTGGAGGGGCGGGACAGGACTGGAGTTCTACAGGACTGGGGGTCTCACGTGGGGCTTGTCTTGTGGTGCTGGGTTTCCAGCTGGAGGAGGAGAGCCTGCCTTCACTGAAAAGGAAAGATGGTCCAGCTTTCTGCTGGTGGCTGAGGGGAGAGAGAAGCAATGGCTGTCCCCACAAATGACATTTTTCTTTTCTTACTCCCTGGCTCATTCCTTTGCCATTTGACTTCTGTCTGCTTTTAAGCAGAAATGCCCAGACACCTTGTTCTTCCCTCAGATGGCTTATCACTGTACTTAGCCCTCTTCTCTCTCCTCATGCCTCCCAAAAGAGCTTGATTTGACAAAACAAACGTAAGAGTAACCAAAATCATGTCTACATAGCTTCATAAACATTAATTCTTTCAACATGCTTTTTCTGGGACCCCGGAAGCTTCAGGATTTAAAAATAAATAGAGTGTAGTCCTTGCCCTCAAGTCTGATTCATGGAATTAAATGTGATCTGTCAAATTATTTTTGTGCTAAGTATATTTTGTTTTGTTTTTTTCCAACATAAACCTCAATTGCAAATATTTATATTGGATGGCTGCTTGCTTTTTAAAAGGACAAGCTTTTTTCCAGGTGCTGACCTGGGAGCCGAGTCTGCAGTGGTGAAAAACAGACATGTTCACTTGAGGAGAGATGGGCTTTCTGGGATACAGAACAGAAGTTCATGGGCACCTGATGCTAATACTGCTTTCCCGCCATTAGTTGATGCTGACTTTCGGACAAGAACCTTAAGACCCCCATGTTTGTAAACATTCCCTTAAACCAGTGGTTCTCAGTCAGGAGCAATTTTCCTCTCACAGGGGACATTTGGCAATATCTGGGAACATTTCTGCTTGTCACAATGGGGTGAGTTTTACTGACATATAGTGGGTAGAGGTCAGGAATGCTGCTACACAGCTTACAATGTCAGGGAAGCCCGTCACAATAAAAAATTAACCAGTCCAAGATGTCAATAGTGCCAAGGTTGAGAAACTGCCTTACACAGAAGTGCTTAGATTGTTAGTAAAAGTTTTTCTGGAATACTGATCAAAGTAAAATATGACATAGTGGTAGAGTGTTTGGTTTCTTTTTCAGCTTGGCAGGAATCAGTTAAGCAGAAGTGACAGCTGATGTTCCTGAGTATACAAGGGAAAGGAAAAATGCCATACAAAGAAATTCTTCATTTGCTCCTGCTTTGGGAGGCCAAGTTCAATAGTGTTGGCAGGATATGGAATATAGCAAATATCTTTATGTGCTAACCTGAAACTCTTTCTGTGATATATTTACCTGAAGTGGCCTATGGTGGCTGTAGTTTTTGTCCTGTCTAGTACACTTTTGCATTCTTCTTCTTGGACTCTTCTGGTGAATACCTTCCCAAATTTCTGCTGCAGGAATTCAGGCTGACCAAATCATTCATGGCCCTGTTCACTGCTGTTTGTGTAGGGATGGGTATGTAACCCAAGGAAGGCCACATAGACACCTCCCTGGGATTGACACATTGATACATTGATATTGGGAGAGAGAAATTCTCATTCTACTGGGTGTATTCACAGGTGGATATGAAATAGAATTCTTGTGAAGTTCCTATACCAAATATTAAGTGGTATAATAGCACTTAAAGTTAGACTGTGTAAGTTAAAGATGAATACTATAAACTAGAAAAAATGACTAAAATAAGATAATAAAGAGATATCAACCAAGGAAATAAAATGTATTCTTCTAATATACTCAATCCAAAAGAAGACAGAGAAAGAGGAAAAGGGAATTTGATCAGGTGAGAATTATTATTCTACTATAGAATTATTCTAGAAATGGAAGAACTCTCATCATTGATGTAAAGGCAGTGGTCCCCAGAGGTTCTAAGGGATGGGAGAGGGAAGAATAGGTGTAAGATGGGGGCATTTTTGGGACATTGGGTTTGTTCTGCATGACACTGCAGTGATGGATACAGGCTACTGTATATTTTGTAATAACTTTCAAAATTGTGCGGGACAGAGTATAAACTATAATGTAAACTGTAGTCGGTGGCTAGTAGCAATGCTTCAATATGTGTTCATCAATTGTAACATACCACACTAATGAAGGATGTTGTTAACGTGGGAAAGTGTGGGAGGGGGAGGGGTGGGGGACACATGGGAATCCATTATATTTTTTATGTAGCATTTATGTAATCTAAAGCTTCTTTAAAAATGAAAAAAAAATTAAAAAAAAAAAAAGATCAGATGAGACAAGAAAAAGCAAATAGCAAGGTGGTAAATTTAAACCCAGCTATTTAAATAATTACATTAAATGTAAATGGTCTAAACATACAAATAGAAGGCAAAGATTGTCTAGTTCAATAAAAGGGAAAGACCCAATTATATGCTGTCTACAAGAAATATACTTTAAATATAGAGATATAAATAGATTAAAAATAAAAATAAAATAAAGATAAAGTTATATTAACCCTAGCAAAAAGAAATCTGGGGTGGCTAAATTAATGGCAGACAAAAGTAGATGTCAGGGCATGAATACTAACAGGAATGAAGAAGGTCATTTCAAGATAAAGTGATCAATTCATCAAAAAGCACATAATTCTAAATGTCTATGCAACTAATAAGACACCCTCAAAATACATGAAACAAAACCTGAAAGAATGACAAAGTGAAATAGACAAATCTGCCATTATACTTAGAGATTTCAACACCCCTTTCTCCATAATAGATAAAATAAATATGAAGAAAATCAGTAAGAATGTTTAATAATTGAAAAACGGTATCAACTAACTTTACCTGTCATTTAAAAAAACATTCCATCCCAAAGCAATAGAATACACATTTATTTCAAGTGCACACAAAACATTGAACAAGAAATTATATTCTTGGCCATAAAAACAAGTCTCGATAAAATTTAAGAAGATTCAAATAATGTAAAGTATCTTTTCTAACCACAATGGAAATGAATTAAAAATCAATAACAAAAGGAAACCTTGAAAATCTACAAATATTTGGAAACTAATTACATTTCTATATAGCCTATGGGTCAAAGAAATCAAAAGGGAAATTAGAAATTGTTTTGAGCTGAATGAAAATGAAAACATCATATTAAAATGTGTTGAATGCAGTTAAAGCAGAGAAATTTATGGCACTAAAATGCGTATATTACACAAGAATAAAGATCTCAAATCAATGATCTCAGCTCCCACATTAAGAAATCAGGAAAATTAGGGCAAATTAAACCAAAAGTGAGAAAAAAGGAAATAATATTAGAGGAGAAATAAATTAAATAGGAAGGAGATAAACAATAGAAAATATCAGTGAAACAAAAAGCTTGTTATTCATGAAGATAATTAAAATTAATAAACTCGTAGCCAGACTAATGATGAGAAAAATAGAAAAGACAAAAATGACCAAAATAAGGATTTAGAGAGGAAACATCACTACTGATTCTACAGTTATTAAAATTAAATTAAGGAATAATTTTTTTT
>JAQZBX010034506.1:0-24984 GCA_029593785.1 Cabassous unicinctus | reverse complement strand
AAAAAAAGCAGATTCCACAGATACACACACAAAAAAGGCTGGAACTCAGAATAAACTGCTCCCCAACTCCAAATTTCTCCTATGCTTTGTGAAAACTCTTCCCACATAGGAGATAAAAGGGATTGGTAAGCACCATTAGTTGACAAAGAGGGTGTCAACTATTCACAAGATATCATGGTGGAGAGGAATGGTTCATAAAAATAAGGACCTAGTCCATCAAGGGGAATGTACTGCCATGCATTCTATGCACACGTGATTATAAAATCCAACAATGAAGAAAGTCAGAAAAAGGACTACTTTAGAGACATAGGTAATTACAGAATTTGCTGTTTGACACACATCACCCTCTTTCCGTTCATCAATTTTTAACAACAGTTATCATTCATACATGAACATACACAAAATGGTAGTGAAGAGGAAAACAGATGACCTTACAATATAAAGAGGCATAACTCCTTACAGGACACCTATGCACACAAGTCAAGGTGTAACTTGAATTGTGAGTCTTTTTTCAAAACTTGGCCATAATGTCTTTCCAATGTGCCTAATAAATACGAATGAATCCAAAACTTTTGCTTACATTTTCTGACATCATGAGTATTTTTTTAATCAAATCTGTTTCAATGATAAATATTAAACCAATATCCTATTTACCCAATGTGTACATTACGTGGTGTTTGGTATACTCACAGAGGTGTGCATTCTTCTCTTCAACAATAAATCCATTCAATATTTCAATAATAATTATAATACAGAAAGAAAATCGAGATGAACAAAGGAGAAATTATTCACCTCTCAATCCATTTGTTTACACTGCCATATATAGGTGTTTCTCTGGGTGTCCAGGAAAAAAAAAATTTTGGTTATCTATCCATTCCATTGAAATATAATAACATACCGCATCATGTGGAGAAAGGTAGAAATGAATGGCCTCTTTAAACATGTTGTAAACATTATAATATAAAATTATATACTGAAATGGATATGTTTGACAGAAAATGTAAATTTTAAAAATGAGTCAAATTTGGTTAGATTTAATATAGTCAATGATAAGAAAGAGATAGCATGGCACACATACTTATAAAGGAAAATATTTCCTCTAATATTTTGGAAATAAATTAAAATAAAATTCTAACTATTATATTATTAGTAGAACATTCAGTCATAATAATCTCTCAAGACATGAAATATATTTTTTCCCATGCAATTTCCATTAAGGTATTCATTCTTTCTGAGTAAAAAAAATCCTCTTTGGAAATTGCCCATAACCCATTGGCACAAATTCCCACCCATAAGAAGATCACTAGGAAAACCATTGTGTTTCCAATGAAAGATACTCAGAGCAATGGAATCCAAGGGCAGAGGAAGAAATGAGAATGAGAAACTGTTGTCATCTCAATGGATGGCCAATATTATCAAAAGTCACAAGACATGAGATACATCCATTTTACTGATGCAGAGTAATTATTTGGAACTCAGGGTCATGGAGGATGGTATCTTTGGAAAAGGCTGCAGCAGGAGAGTAGACACTGCTAAAAATAGAAAAAAAAAGAGAAGAATGGAATCCTGGAGAAAAAAAATTGCACCTTAATTCTCAAAATTAGAATTAAATTTTAAAAAATTCACTACCAACTGAGGACTATGAGGAAAAATTAAAACAGAAGAGCCTTTACCAGAGACACACCACATACACACAACTTTACAGACATGTTGAAGGCAGGGCTTGGAAAATAGTTTTGAACATATGGCATGGTCTGTGCTTGGGTGGAATAATGTCATGATATTTTACCATGATGTAATAAAGATTCCACCACGGTGTCATGTGATGCTAGAACAAAGGTTTATGAGTATGATAATTGAGTGCATAAATGTTTTGTTAGTTTACAGATATTGTTAAAAGTATGTATTTACAGAAAAATGAATAGGGCAGTTTGGAGGTGAAAACTAGACATTACTCAGATTAGGATGATAGTCTCTGATATCTAAATTTGGTGCATTTAAAAAGAAAAATTTTAAGCACTCAAAAAATACAAATTTAAAAGAATGGTTAAATATCTATTATCATCTACTAATAAACCTTCACTTATAAGAATTTTTCCACACACCGTGTCAATGCTAATTGGAAATGAAAATTTTTAGCCCTTTTAAATAGTAAATTATTTAAAATTAAGCGGCTTCAGTGACATGAGATTGTGTGGAATGCCTTCTTCAAATAAATGTTTAGAAACAATTTTCTTCATAATTGTTGATGAAATAATGTTAAACTACACTAACTTGGAGAAAAATAATCAGTGGAGACTAAATTCATCTCAGTGATACCTCCATTTATTATAATCAGAAATTTCAATTGATAGTTTAGAGGAAACAATTTTATATGACTTCATGATTGTTTACAGAATGGTTAGGAGGATCCAGGTTTTGTTTCAGGAAAGCCTTTCCTAATTTTCTGGATATCTTTGTGTTGTTCTCTTGTGCAGTGGGATTGTGGTGTAAGTAACCATATATATATATAAGTGTTCTTATGCCATATTGTAATTTTTTAGAAAGAATTGGAAACAAAATCAAACTCATTCTTACAAAGAAAGCAGAATTCACGGATACAGAAATGAAAGTATGGATCTCAGAAAAAGCAGCTCTCAAATTCAAAATTTCTCCTATGGCTTGTGAAAGTCTCTTACCACACAGTAGAGAAAAGTATCTGGAAGGTCCATTAGTTGATAAAGAGGGAGCCAGCTATTCAAAACATATCATGAGGTAGAGGAATGGTTCATAAAAATAAGAACCTAGTCCATCAAGGAGAATGTACTGCCATCCATTCTATGCACACGTGATTATAGAATTCAACAAGGAAGAAAAACAAAAAGGACCACTTTAAAGAAATCGGTAATTACAAAATTTCCTGTTTGACTCACACCAACCTCTTTAACTGCATCAAATTTTTAGTGATGAATATCATTCATACATGAACATACAAAAACTTGTAGTGAAGAGCAAAACACATGACCTTACAAAATAAAGCTGCATAACTCCTTAGAGTGCACCTATGCACCCATCTTAAGGAGGAAATGGAATTGAGAATCATTTTTTAATACTTGTCTAGACAGTTTTCAAACACGACTAATAAGTAAGAATGATGCCGCACTTTTGTGTGCTTTTTCTGCTATCAACAGTACTTTTTAAAACAAATCTGTTTCAGTGATAAATATTAAATCAATATCCTATTTACCCAATGTGTACATTTCCTGATGATTGGTATATTCACAAAGGTGTGCATTGCTCTCTTCAATCATTATTAAACCTTTTCAATATTACTATAATAATTATAATAAAGATAGAAAATCCAGATGAAGAAAGATGAAATTATTCACCTCTCAAACCTTTGTTGACATTGCCATATAGAGAAGTTTTACTGGGAGTACTTGAAAAAATTTTTTTCATTTTCTATCCATTCAATTGATATACGATCACATACCACATCATGTGGAGAAAGGGAGCAAAGTATGGCCTTCTCAAATGTGTTGCAAATGTCTTTAATATAAAATTATACACTGAAATGGTTATGTTTGACAGAAAATGTAATTTTTTAAAGGAAGTGAAATTTGGTTGCATTTAATAAAATCAATGATATGAAAGAGATAGTATGGCACAAACACGTATAAAGGAAAATATTTAGTTTGATACAATGAAAATTAAAATAAGCAAAATTCCAATATTTTATTCCAGGAGTAACATTCAGGCATAATAACATCTAGGTATGAATTATATTTTTTTATCATGCAATTTCCATTAAGGCATTCATTCTTTCTGAGAAAAATATTCCTCTTTTGGAATTACCCATATCCCATTGGCACAAATAACAACACATAACGAGATCAGTAGGAAAATCATCGTATTTCCACTTAGAGACACTCAGAGCAATGATATCCAAGGGCAGAGCAAGAAATGAGAATAGAATGAGAAAGTATTGTCATCACAATGGAGGGCCAAAATTATCAAAAGTCACCAGACACCAGATACATCAAATTTTAGTGCTGAAGATTAATTATTTGGAACTCAGGGGCAAGGCCGTTGGGACCTTTGGAAAAGACAGCCTCAGGAGAAAAGGCACTGCCAAAAAAAAAGAAAAGAAAGAGAGGAACGGAATCCTGGAGAAAAGAAAATGCACTCTAATTCACAAAATTAGAATGAAAAGGAAAAAAAAATCCACTAGCCAAATCAGGACTATGTGGAAAAATTTAAAACACAAGAGTCTTTTAAAAAGACACACCACATACACACAACTTTCCAGTCATGTTGAAGGCAGGGCTTGAAAAATAGTTTTTGAACATGTGGTATGGTCTGTGGTTAATGGGAAATATTGTCATGATATTTTGTCATGATGTAAGAAATATTCCACCACAATGTCGTGTGATGCTGGAGGAAAGTGCTATGAGTATGCAGATTGAGTGATTTAATGTTATGTTAGTTTACAGATTCTGTTAAAAAATATGTTTTTACAGAAACAAGAATGTGGCAGTTTGGAGGCAAAAATTAGATATAACTCAGTTTAGGATGATACTCCCTCAAAAAAATTTCTTGTATTTATAAAACATAATTAATTTTACAATACTCGGTAAAATACAATTTACCGAAACTCAACATTTCTCCTACGGCTTGTGAAAGTCTCTTACCACAAGGAGAATGGTTAAATATCTAGTATCATCTACTAATAAATCTTTAATTAGAGAGAAAGATTTTTCCACACCGTGACAATGCTAATTGAAAATGAAACTTTTTAGCCCTTTTAAATAGTAAATTCTCTAAAAATTTGAGGCTTCAGTGATTGAGTTTGTGTGGAATTCCTTTTTCACATAATTTTTTTGCAATCGGTTTTCTTGCTAATAGTTAATGAAATAATATTAAACTAAACAAATTGTAGTAAAATAATTGGAGGAAACAAAATGCTTCCCAGTGATTCTTCAATTTTTTTAATAATCACAAATTTAACTCTATAACTCAGAGGGAATCATTTTAAATGGCTTCATGATTATTTACTGAATAGTTAGGAGGCTCCAGGTTTTGTTTCAAGAAAGCCTTTCCTGATTTTCTGGATATCTTTGTGTTGTTCTCCAGTATAGTGGGATTGTGAAGTAGGAATCGACATACATATAAGTCTTCTTATTACATATTGTAATTTTTTTTAAAAAAAGAATTGGAAATAAAATCAAACTCATTCTTACAAAGAAAGTAGATGCCACAGATGGACAAACAAAACACAGGAACTCAGAATAAACAGCTCCCAAACTCAACATTTCTCCTACGGCTTGTGAAAGTCTCTTACCACAAGGAGGGAAAAGTCACTGGTAAAGTCCATTAATTGACAAAGAGGGAGTCAACTATTCACAAGGTGATATGGGGAAGAGGAATCTTCATAAAAATGGGGACATAGTCAGTCAAGGAGAATGTACTGTCATCCACTTCTATGCACACATGACTATAGTATTCAACGATGAAGAAAAACAAAAGGGACCACTTTAGAGAAATAGGTAATTCCAAAATTTCCTGTTTGACTCACCCCACCTCTTTAACTTCATCAATTTTTTAGCGATGAATATCATTCAACATGAACATATAAAAACCTGTAGTGAAGAGCAAACACATGACTTTACAAAATAAAGTGGAATTACTCCTTACTGAAAACCCAGGCACATATCTCAAAGAGGAAATCCAATTGTGAATCATTTTTTAAAACTTGACCAGACCGACTTTCATACATGACTAGTAAATATGGATGATGCCACAGTTTTGTGTGCTTTTTCTGACATCAACAATATTTTTTAAAACATATCTATTTCAATGATAAATATTAAACCAATATCGTATTTATCCAATGTGTACATTCCTTGGTGATTGGTATATTCACAGAGTCACGCATTGCTCTTTTCAATCATTATTAAACCCTTTCAATATTTCTTTAATAATTATAATAAAGAAAGAAAATCCAGATGAACAAAGAAGAAATTATTCACCTCTCAAACCCTTTGTTGACACTGCCATATATAGGTGTTTTTCTGGGTGTCCTTGAAAAAAATTTTTTGATTGCCTATCCATTCCATTGATATATGAACATACCATATCATGTGGAGATACGAAGCAATGAATAGCCTTTTAAAACATGTTGCTAATGTCTTTAATATAAAATTAAATACTGAAGTGCATTTAAGTTTGACAGAAAATGTAAACTTTTAAAGGGAATGAAATTGGGTTAGATTTAATATTGTCAATGATATGAAAGAGATAGTATGGCACAAATATTTATAAAGGAAAATAATTAGTTTGCAAAAATGGAAATAAATTAAAACAAATTTCTAATTATTATATTATAGGTAGAACATTCAGACATAATGATATCTCAAGGTATGAAATAATTTTTTTACCATGCAATTTCCATTAAGACATTTATTCTTTCTGAGTAAAAAATTCCTCTTTGTAATTGCCCATATCCCATTGGCACAAAATCCACACAAAACAAGAACACTAGGAAAACCATCGTAAATCCAACCACAGGTTCTCAGGGCAATGGAATCCAAGGGCAGAGGAAGAAATGAGAAGAGAATGGGAAACTATTGTCATATTAATGGAGGACCAACATTATCAAAGTCAACAGACACCAGATTTATCCATTTTAGTGCTGTAGAGTAATTATTTGTTATTTGGGAGCATGGAGTATGAGATATTTGGAAAACACCGGAGCAGGAAACAAGGCACTGTTAAAAATAGAAAAGAATGGAATCCTGGAGAAAAGAAATTGCACCCTAATTCTCAAAATTAAAATGAAAAGGAAAAAAAATCCGCTAGCCAACTGAGGCTATGTGGAAAAATTAAAACACAACAGTCTTTAAAACAAACATACCACATACACGTAACTTTCCAGACATGTTGAAGACAAGGTCTTGGAAAATAGTTTTGAACATATGGTATGGTCTGTGGCTATGGGGGAATAATGTCATGATATTTTATCATGATATAAGAAGTATTCCACGACGGTGTCATGTGATGCTTGAAGAAAGTTTTATGAGTATGATGATCGAGTGCATAAATGTTTTGCTAGTTTACTGATTCTGTTAAAAAATGTGTATTTACAGAAACAAGAATGGGGCAATTTGTAGGTGAAAACTACATATAACTCAGATTAGGATGATAGTGTGTCATGTCCAAATTTGGTGTATATAAAAAAGATTTAAAAAATTAAAGTACTCAGTAAAATACAGTTTTAAAAGAATGGTTAAATGCCTATTATCATCAGCTAAAAAATCTTTATTACAGAGAAAGAATTTTTCCAAACACCATCAAAGCTAATTGAAAATGAAATAAAAAAGATTAAAAAAATTAAAGTACTCAGTAAAATACAGTTTTAAAAGAATGGTTAAATGCCTATTATCATCAGCTAAAAAATCTTTATTACAGAGAAAGAATTTTTCCAAACCCCATCAAAGCTAATTGAAAATGAAACATTTTAGCCCTTTTACATAGTAAATTGTTTAAAATTAAGAGGCTTCCATATATGAATTTGTGTGGAATGCCATTTTCACATAAATTTTTGGAACCGATTTTCTTCCTAATTCTTAATGAAATAATATTAAACTACACAAATTGGAGAAAAACAAGAGGAGGAAACCAAATGCTTCTTTTTGATTCCTCCATTGTTTAATAATCAGAAATTTAAATAGATAATTCAGAGGAAATCATTTTACATGACTTCATGATTGTTTACTGAATGGTTAGGAGGCTCCAGCTTTTGTTTCAAGAAAACCATTCCTGATTTTCTGGATATCTTTGTGTCATTCTCCAGCGCACTGGGATTGTGATGCATATATCCATATATATATATAAGTGTTCTTATGCCATATTGTAATTTTTAAGAAAGAATTCAAATAACATCAAATACATTTTTACAAAGAAAGCAGAATCCACAGATCCACACAAAAAATGCTGGGACTCAGAATAAACAGCCCCCAAGCTAAAAATTCCTCCTATGACTTGTGAGAGTTTCTTCTCACACAGTAGAGAACAGGGATTGGTAAGGACCATTAGTTGACAAAGAAGGAGTCTACTATTCACAAGATATCATGGGAAGAGGAATGGTTCATAAAAATATGGACCTAGTCCATCAAGCAGAATGTACATCCCCCCAATCTATGTACATGTGATTATGGAATCCAACAATGAAGAAAAACAAAAATTGGACCACTTTAGAAAAATAGGTAATTCCAAAATTTCCTGTTTGACTCACACCACTCTCTTTCCTGTTTTCAATTTTTGAACTATGGATATCATTCATACATGAACATACAAAAACTTGTAGTGAAGAGCCAAACATATGACCTTACAAAATGAAGGGCATAACTCCTTACAGTGCACCTATGCACACATCTCAAGGAGGAAATTGAATTGTGAATCATTTTTTAAAGCTTAGCCAGAATGTCTTTCATACACGACTAATAAATATGAATTAGGCTGCACTATTTTGTGGCTTTTCTGACATCAACAATATTTTTAAAACTAATCTGTTTCAATGATAAATAATAAACCAGTGTCCTATTTATCCAATGTGTACAACCCCTGGTGATTGGTGTATTCACATTGATTTGTATTGCTCTCTTCAATCATTATTAAACCCTTTCAATATTTCTATAATAATTATAATAAAGAAAGAAAATTGTGATGAAAATAGAAGAAATTATTCACCGCTGAAACCCTTTGTTGACACTGCCATATATAGGTGTTTTTCTGGGAGTCCTTGAAAAAAAATTTTTTTATTATCTATCCATTCTATTGATATATGAGTACATAGCACATCATGTGGAGAAAGGTAGCAATGAATGGCCTTCTTAAGCATGTTGATAATGTTTTTAATATAAAATTATACACTGAAATGGATATGTTTAGTGAAAATGTAAATTTTTAAAGGGAATGAAATTTGGTCAGATCTAATATAATCAATGATGTGAAAGAGATAGTATGGCACAAACACTTATAAAGGAAAATAATTAGTCAGATATAAAGGAAATTAATATATACAAAATTCTAATTATTTTATTCCAGGAGTAACTTTGGGCATAATAACTCCTAGGCATGAACTAATTTTTCTTTATCATGCAATTTCCATTAAGGCATTCATTCTTTCTGAGATAAAAATTCCTCTTTGGGAATTACCCATATCCCATTGGCACAAATTCCGACACATAACAGGATCACTAGGAAAACCATCGTATTTTCAACCAGAGATACTCAGAGCAATAGACTCTTAGGGCAGAGCATGAAATGAGAATAGAATGAGAAAATATTGTCATCTCAATGGAGGGACAACACTATCAAAAGTCAGCAGACACCAGATACATCAAATTTTATTGCTGTAGACTAAATATTTGGAACTCAGGGTCATGGAGGATGGGATCTTTGGGAAAGACATCCTCAGGAGAAAAGGCATTGCTAAATATAGAAAAGAAAGAGAAGAAAGTAATCCTGGAGAAAATAACCTGCATTCTAATTCACAAAATAAGAATGAAAAGGAAAAAAAAATCCACTAGCCAACTCAAGACTATGTGGAAAAATTTAAAACACAAGAGTCTTCAAAGCAGACACAACAAATACACACAACTTTCCAGACATGTTGAAGGCAGGGATTGAAAAATAGTTTTGAACATATTCTATGGACTGTGGCTAGGGGGAAATAATGTCATGGTATTTTCTCATGATGTAAGAAATATTCCACCACAGTGTCATGTGATGCTCATAGAAAGTTTTATGAGTCTGAGGATCTTGTGCATAAATGTTTGGTTAGTGTGCAAATTCTGTTTAAAAATGTGTATTTATAGAAACAAGAATGGGGCAGTTTGGAAGTGAAAATTAGATGTAACAGAGATTAGGATGATAGTCTCTCATATCCAAATTTGATGTATTTAAAAAAGATAAAAAATTTAAAATACTCCATAAAATACAATCTTAAAATAATATTTAAATATCTATTATCATCTACTAATAAAAATTTACTTTGAGAGAAAAAATTTTTCCACGCACTATGTCATTGCTAATTAGAAATGAAACATTTTATTCCTTTTAAATTGTAAATTCTTTAAATTTGAGAGGCTTCAGTGATATGAGTTTTTGTGGAATGCAATTCAAATAAATTTTTGGAAGTTATTTTCTTCCTAATTGTTGATGAAATAATGTTAAACTACTCTAACTTGGAGAAAAATAATCAGAGGAAAGCAAATGTTTTTCATGATTCCTCCATTTTTTAATAATCAAAAATTTAAATTGATAATTCAGAAGAAATCCTTTTACATGACTTCATGATTGTTTTCTGAATGGTTAGGAGGCTCCAGGTTTTGTTTCAAGAAAGCATTTCCAGATTTTCTGGATATCTTTGTGTCATTCTCCAGTGCAGTGGGATTGTGATGCATGTATCAATATATATATATATATATGTTCTTATGCCATATTGTAATTTTTTAGAAAGAATTGAAATAAAATCAAATTCTTTCTTACAAAGAGCACAGAATCCACAGATACACACACAAAAACGTTGGAACTCAGAAAAAACTGCTCCCAAACTCAAAATTTCTCCTATGGCTTTTGAAAATCTCTTCCCACACAGTAGAGAAAAGTCATTGGTAAGGGCCATTAGTTGCAAAGAGGGAGTCAAATATTCACAAGATATCATGGGGCAGAGGAATGGTTCATAAAAATAAGGACCTAGTTCATATAGCAGAATTTACTACCATCCATTCTATCACACGTGGTGATAGAATTCAACAAAGAAGGAAAACAAAAAAAGGACCACTTTAGAGAAATAGGTAATTAGAAAATTTCCTGTGTAACTCACACCACCCTCTTTCCCTTCATCAATTTTTTGCCAGGGATATCATTAATACATGAACTAGAAAAACTTTTAATAAAAACCAAAACACTTCACCTTACAAAGTAAAGGGGCATTACACCTTAAAGTGCACGTATGCACACATTTAGGTTGGAGATTGAATGGTGAATCATTTTTTAAAACTTGGCCAGACCATCTTCCAAACAGACTAATAAGTATTAATGATGCTGCCATTTTGTGTGCTTTCTCTGACAACAAAAATGTTTTTTAAACAAATCTGTTTCAATGATAAATATTAAACCAATATCCTATTTATCCAATGTGTACATTCCCTGGTGATTGGTATATTCGCAGAAGCATGTATTGCTCTCTTCAATAATTGTTAAACCCATTAAATATTTTTATAATAATTATAATAAAGAAAGAAAATCTAGATTTAAAAAGAAGAAATTATTCACCTCTTAAACCCTTTGTTGACGCTGCCATGTAGAGATGTTTTTCTGGGAGTATTTGAAAAAAAATTTTTGTTTTCTATCCATTCTATTGATATATGATCACATACCACATCATGTGGAGAAAGGGAGCAATGAATGGTCTTCTTAAATGTGTTGTAAATGTCTTTAATATAAAATTATACACTGAAATGGATATGTTGAACAGAAAGTGTAAATTTTTAAGGGTAATGAAATTTGGTTAGATTTAATAGAATCAGTGATATGAATGGTATAGTATGACATAAACACTTATAAAGGAAAATAATGTCTGATATAATGAAAATTAATATAAACAAAATTCTAATTATTTAATTCCTGGAGTAACATTCGGGCATAATAACTTCAAGGCATGAAATATTTTTTTTTATCATGCAATTTCCATTAAGGCTTTCATTCTCTCTGAGAAAAAAATTCCTCTTTGAGAATTGCCGATATCCCATTGGCACAAATTCCCACACATAACAAGATCACTAGGAAAACCATCATATTACCAACCAAAGAAACTCTGAACAATGTAACCCAAGGGCAGAGCAAGAAATGAAATAGAACGTGAAAATATTTTCATCTCAATGGAAAGTCAATATTATCAAAAGTCACCAGACACCAGATAAATCCAATTTTATTGCTGGAGAAAAATTATTTGGAACTCAGGGCATAGAGAAAGGAATCTTTGGTAAAGACAGCCTCAGGAGAAAAGGCACTGCTAAAAAAAAAAAAAGAAAGAGAAGAAAGTAATCATGGAGAAAAGAAATTGCACCGAATTCTCAAAATTAGAAAGAAAAGGAAAAAAATCCACCAGCCAAATCAGGACTATGAGGAAAAATTTAAAAAACAAGAGTCTTTAAAACAGACAGACCTCATACACACAACTTTCCAGACATGTTGAAGGCAGGGTTTGAAAAATAGTATTGAATATATGGTATGGTCTGTGGTTAGGGTAAAATAATATCATGATATTTTATCATGATGTCAGAATTATTCCACCACAGTGTTGTGTGAAGCTGGAGGGAACTGCTATGTGTATGTATATTCAGTGCATAAATGTTACATTAGTTTACAATTCTATTAAAAAATATGTATTTACAAAATGAAGAATGTGGCAGCTTGGAGGTGAAAACTAGATATAACTCAGATTAGGATGATACTCTCTCATATGCACACTTTTGAATTGAAAAAACAATCTAATTTTAGAGTACTCAGTAAAATACAATTTTAAAAGAATGGTTAAATATCTATTATTGTCTACTAATAAATCTTTACTTAGAGAGAAAAAATTTTTTTCACACCCTGTCAATGTTAAATGAAAATGAAACTTTTCAGCCTTTTAAACAGTAAATTCTGTAAAATTAAGAGGCTTCAGGGATATGAGTTGTGTGGAATGACTTTTTCACATAAATTTTTGGAACCGGTTTTCTGCCTAATAGTTAATGAAATAATATTAAACTACACAAATTGGAGAAAAATAATAGGAGGAAACCAAATGCTTCTTAGTGATTCCTTCATTTTTAACTATTATAAATTTAAATCAATAATTCAGATGAAATCATTTTACATGACTTCATGATTGTTTACTGAATGGTTAGGAGGCTCCAGGTTTTGATTCCAGAAAACCATTCTTGATTTTCTGGATATCTTTGGGTCATTCCCCAGTGCACTGGAATTGTGATGCTTGTATCCATATATATATGTGTTCTTATGCCATATTGTGATTTTTTTATAAAGAATTGAAATTAAATCAAATTCTTTCTTGCAAAGAATGCAGAATCCACAGATACACACACACAAAAATGCTGGAAATCAGAATAAACAGCTCCCAAACTCAAAATTTCTCCTATGGCTTGTGAAAGCCTCTTCCCACAAAGAAGAGAAAAGGGATTGGTAAGGACCATTAGTTGACAAAGAGGGAGTCAACTATTCTCAAGATATCATCAGGGAGAGGAATGGTTCAGAAAAATAAAGACTGAGTCCATCAAGCAGAATGCACACCCACCATTTTACAGACACATGATTATAGAACCCAACAATGAAGGAAAAATTGGGACCACTTTAGAGATATAGGTAATTCCAAAGTTTCCTGTTTGACTCCCACCACCTTCTTACCCTTCATCAATTTTTTAGCAATGGATATCATTCATACATGAACATACATGAACTTGTAGTGAAAAGGAATGCACATGACCTTACAATATAAAGGAGCATAACTCCTTACAGGGGACCCATGCACACATCTCAAGGGTGGAATATGAATTTTGTGTCATTTTTAAAGCTTGGACAGATTGTCTTTCAAACATGACAAATAATTATGAATGACTCCACACATTTTGTTTACATTTTCTTGCATCACGAATATTTTTTGAAACACATCTGTTTTAATGATAAATATTAAACCAATATCCTAATTACACAATGTGTACATTTCATGGTGGTTGGTATATTCACAGAGACATGAATTCCTCACTTCAATATTAAACCCATTCTATATTTCTATAATAATTATAATAAAGAAAGGAAATCCAGAAGAACAAAGAAGAAATTATTCACCTCTCAAACCCTTTGTTGACACTGCCATATATAGGTGTTTTTCTGGGTGTACTTGAAAAAAAAATTTTTGGTTTTCTATCCCTTCCATTGATATATGATCACATACAACAACATGTGGAGGAAGGTAGCAATGAATGGCCTTTTTAAACGTGTTGCAAACGTCTTTAATACAAAATTATATACTGAAATGTATATGTTTGACAGAAAATGTAAATTTTAAAAGGGATTGAAATTTGGTTAGATTTATTATAGTCAATGATAAGAAAGAGATAGTATGGCACAAACACTTATAAAGGAAAATAATCCATCTGATATAATGGAAATAAACTAAAACAAAATTCTATTTATTATATCATAGGTAGAATATTCAGACAAAATAAACTCTTAAGGCACGAAATAATTTTTTTTTACCATGCATTTTCCACTAAGGCATTCATTATTTCTGAGTGAAAAATTCCTCTTTGGGAATTGCCAATATCACATTGGCACAAATTCCCACACATAACAAGATCATCAAGAAAACCCTCGTATATCCATTGTGATACACTCAGAGCAATGAAATCTAAGGGTAGAGGAAGAAATGAGAATTGAATGAGGAACTATTGTCCCCTCAATGGAGGGCCAACATTATCAAAAGTCACCTGGCACCAGATACATCCTTTTAGTGCTGCAGAGTAATTATACGGAACTTGGGGGAAAGAGGGTGGGACCTTTGGAAAAGGCAGCAGCAGGAGAGTAGGTACTGCTAAAAATGGAATTGAAAGAGAATAATGGGATCCTGTAGAAAAATATTGTACCCTAATTGTCAAAATTAGAATTAAAAGGAAAAAAATCCACCTTCCAACTCAGGACTATGTGGAAAAATTAAAACACAAGAGTCTTTAAAACAAACACACTACATACACAAAACTTTCTAGACATGTTGAAGGCAGGGCTTGGAAAATAGTTTTGAGCATATGGTATGTTCTGTGGCTAGGGGGGGAATAATGTCATGATATTTTATCATGATGTAAGAAAGATTCCACCACGGTGTCAAGTGATGTTCGAAGAAAGTTTTATGAGCATGATGATCGAGTGCATAAATGGTTCATTAGTTTACAGATTCTGTTAAAAAATGTGTATTTACAGGAACAAGAATGGGGCAGTTTGGAGGTGAAAACTAGATATAACTCAGATTAGGATTACAGTCTCACATATACAAAATTCGTGTGTTTTAAGAAAATTTAAATTTCTCGGTAAAATACAATTTTATAACAATGGTTAAAAATCATTTAACATCTACTATAAAAAATTTACTTAGAGAGAAAGAATTTTTCCACACACCGTGTCAATGCTAATTGGAAAAGAAACATTTTAGCCCTTTTAAAAAGTAAAGTCTTTAAAATTAAGAGGCTTCAGTGATATGAGTTTGTGTGGAATGCCCCTTTTCAAATAAAATTTTGGAACCAATTTTCTTCCTAATTGGTGATAAAATGTTAAACTACTCTAACTGGGAGAGAAATAATGGGAGGAAACCAAATTCTTCTCAGCGATTCCTCCTTTTATTAATACTCACAAATTTAAATCGGTAATTCAGAGGAAATCATTTTACATGACTTCATGATTATTTACTGAATGGTTAGGGGGCTCCAGCTTTTGTTTCAGAAATCCTTTCCCGATATTCTGAATATCTTTCTGTCTTCTCGAGTTCAGCGGGATTGTGATGTAAGTATGCATATATATATAAGGGTTCTTATGCCATATTGTAATTTTCTATAAAGATTTGGAAATAAAATCAAACACATTCTAACAAAGAAAGCAGAATCCTCAGATACACAGACAAAATGCTGTAACTCAGAATAAACAGCTCCCAAACAGAAGCTGACAGAGTTGGTAACCAAGAGAAGGGCTTTGCAGGAAATACTAAATGGAGAGCCTGTAAAGAAAAGACAGGAGAGAGAAGCTTGCAATAGAGTATAGAAATGAAGATTATATCAGTGAAAGTAACTAAATTTTCCAAAAACAGATGTAAAATAAAATATGACAGATAAAGCACAAAGGTCAAAATGGGTGAAATAAGAACTGTTATTACAGTAATAACATTGAATGTTAATGGATTAAACTCCCCAAATCAAAAGACTCAGACTGGTAGAATGGATAAGAAAATATTAGCCATCTATATACTATCAACAAGAGACTCACCTTAGACCTATGGATACCAATAGATTGAAAGTGAAAGTCTGGAAAAAGAAATTCCATGCAGGCAGTAACTAAAAAAAATTTTTTTAAAGTGTAGTTGCTATACTTATATTCGATAAAATAGATATTAAAAGCAAAACTGTTATTAGAGACAAGGAATGACATTTATATATTAACAAAAGGGGAAATTCACCAGGAAGAAATAACAATCATGAATGTAAATGAACCTAACCAGTATGCCCCAAGATACATGAAGCAAACACTGGCAAAACTGAAGGGAGAAATAGATATCTCTACAATAATATGTGGAGACATCAAAACACCACTATAGTATTGGAAAGAACATCTTGGTAGAGGGCCAATAAAGAAAAAGAAAGATTGAATAATAGGAAAAATGGGCTAGACCTAGTAGACATATACAGAACATTGCACCCTAAAACAGCAGGGTATGCATTCTTTTCAAATATTAATGGATCTTTCTCCAGGATAGACCATATGTTGGGTCAAAATCAGACCTCAATAAATTCAACATCAAAATTATACAAAGCACTTTGATCATAATGGAATAAAGTTGGAAAGAAACAAGAGGTAGAAAAGGGAAAATAAATATATGGAAATGAAACAACACACTCTAAAATAACCACTGGGCCAAAGAAGAAATTGGAAAAGAAATCAATAAATATCATGAGAAAAATGAAAACAATAACACAACACATATCAGAACCTATGGGATGAAGTGCTGAGTGGGTAATTTATAGCCCTCAATGCTTATATTTAAAAAGAAAGAGCTAAAATCAATGACCTATCTACACAGCTGGAGGAACTAGAAAATGAACAGCAAACTATTCCCAAAGCAAGCAGAAGTAATGAAATAGCAAAGAACAGAGCAGAAATAAATGAATTGAGAACAAGAAAATCATAAAGAGAATTAGCAAAACCAAGAGTTGGTTCTTTGAGAAAATTTACAAAAATGTCTAAACCTTATCTAAACTGAAAATGAAAAAACATAGAAGATGCAAATAAATAAAATAAAAATTGAAACAGGGACATTACTACTGACTCCACAGAAATAAAAT
The DNA here is from genome assembly GCA_029593785.1 of Cabassous unicinctus. Lineage (NCBI taxonomy): Eukaryota > Metazoa > Chordata > Mammalia > Cingulata > Chlamyphoridae > Cabassous > Cabassous unicinctus. Next base: position 7,834 of record JAQZBX010034506.1, on the reverse strand, counting down.
AGATCATAAGAGGATATTATGAATCACTGTACACCAAAAAAACTTTACAATGTAGGTGAAATGGAAAAATTCCCAAGAACCTACAAACATACACTGAACCCAGGAAGAATAGAACACCTTAACAAAACAATCACAAATAACAAGATCCAAACAGTCATCAAACAACTCCTCAATATGAAAAGCCAAGGACCAGATGGTTTCACAGATGAGTTCTACCAAGCATTCAAAGAAGATTCAATAACATTCTTACTCAAGCTCTTCCAAAATATTGAACAAGAAGGAGCACTATGAAACTCATTCTATGAAGTGAATATTACCCTAATGCCAAAGCCAGATAAAGATCTTATGAAAAAAGAAAATTACACACCCATTTTCCAAATGCATACAGAAGCAAAAATCTTCAACAAAACACTTGATAATTGAGCCCAATAGCACATTAAATGAATTATTCATGATGATCAACTGGGTTTTATACCAGGCATGCAAGGGAGGTTCAACTCAAGAAAATCAATCAGCATTACACACCACATTAATAAACCAAAGAGGAAAATCACATGATCCTATCACTTGATGCAGAAAATGTATTTTACAAAATACAGCATCCTTTCTTGAGAAAAATACTAGAAAAAGAACTGAAGGAAACTTTTTCAACATGATAAAGGTCATATATGTGAAAAACACAGCTAACACTGTACTCAGTGGTGAAAGATTATAAGCTAACCTGTTGTGATCAGGGACAATACAAGGATGTCCACTGTCACCATTGTTGTTCAAGGTAGTGCTAAGGGTTCTAGCTATAGTAGTCAGGCAAGAAAAAGAAATAAAAGATATCAAAATTGTAAAGGAAGACAAAATATATTTGTTATTTGCAGATCCTACACCTAGAAAGCACTGAAAAATCCACAACAAAGCTGCTAGACCTAAAAAGTGATTTCAGTAGAGTGTGAGGATACAAGATCAACACAAAAAATCCATGATATTTCTATATACTAGTAATGCACAATCAGCAGAGGAAGTCAGGAAGAAAATATTTAGAAATAAACTTAACCAAGGACATAAAGCAATTGTATTAAGAAAACTACAATGCATTGCTAAAAATTTTTTTAAAAGACCTAAATAAATGGAGGAACATTTCATTCTCATGAATCAGAAGACTAAATATCATTAAGATGTCAATTCTGCCCAAATTGATAAACAGATTCAATGCATCCTGATAAAAATTCCACCAGCATACTTAAAAAAAATGGAAAACACAATTATCAAATTTATTTTGAAGAGTAAATGACCCCAAATAGCCAGAAATATCTTAAAAAGGAAAAGCAAAGTTCGAGAAATTTAAATCATATTACATAGCTAAAGTAAAAGCCCCATGATACTGGCATAGAACAATGAAACTGAATTGATGGTTTAGAAACAGACATCTATGGTCAAATGATTTTTGACAAGCTTGTCAAAACAACCCAGCTGGGTAAGTACAGCCTATTTAACAAATGGTTCTTGTACATTTGTTAAAATTAAAGAAAAAAATATTGAATCATTGCTAATAACCATGGTCTATAGTTTATATTATGGTTTATCCTTTTCACCACACAATTCCATGGGTTTTCACAAAATGAATAATGGCCTGTATCCATCATTGCAATATCATGCAGGACAATTCTAATGACCCAAAAGTGCCCCATGTTACACCTATTCTTCCCTCTTCCTCTCCTTGTAACTTCTGGTGACCACTGTCTCTATATCAATTTTACAATTTAGTCCATTTTTAGAATAATAACAAATCTACTTTGTTTCATAATTGCATTCCCTTTTTATTTGTTCATTATACAATCTTGAGGATTTTGGTATGTTGATGCCCACTCTGCATACAATGAAGAGAGGTCTTAAATCCCATGGGACAGAAAGATGGGACTTCTTCCTTGCAGTTGTAGATACTCAATATTTTTTGAGGGAAAGGGCTTTTTCCACTATCACGCTTTTGTTAGTTGTCCTGGGCAAGTCCAATGAACTGGAGATTGGGTGTTGGCTACAAATCTGCTGAGATTCAGTGCCCAGCTGGCATATGAACAGACCAAGATTTAAGTCCCTGGGTCATATTTTTAATGGGTATAGTGCTAATTATAGGTTCAAATAAAAGGGGCAGAAGAACCATGTGAAGGGAAATTATAAATTAGTCTGTTACATTGGGGATGAAGGTTAACATATATTTCAAGGATGTCAATTTTCTGGGGTTGTCTGCCCTGCATATATTTTCCAGATGTCTCTAGAGCCCTCAATGCACATCTGCTGGAGGCAGTTTACTGTGGCAGTCAGTGAGATCCTTTTGAGATGTGCATAATCGCAACATCTGGAATTACGTTCTGACTCACTTTGAAATCTTTTAACTCTAAATACCCATTTGTGTTAATTTTCTTCTTCTTTTTTTATTGTGGGTAAAAATCAAATTTTTCACAATACATACCAACATTTGTAAAAGGATATATAAATACATATGCATGTATGTGCATTTGTTTACATAAATGTTATTTGTTTTATATATATATATATATAAAAGGTGCTTAGATTACCTAAATATTACTCAGAAATTACAGGAATTCCCATGTTCCCCACCTCCCAGTGGGATGTTGTTGGAGGTGTATTAAATAATTTGCCCTTTGGGTCAAGGTCTTTTCCAAATGCATCACTAGTTGGTGCTTAGTAACAGTCCCTCCATGCCATTGAGGCCCATCCTTGGGATTCATTTCCCATTCCATGAGGGGGGTGGTAGGCAGTGAGCCTGTATGCAGAGTTTGGCTTAGAGAGAGGCCATATATGAGTAATAAGGAGGTTTTTAGGAGGTAACTTTCACACAATACATATTACTAGGCTAAATTTCAATTTTACAAGAATACCATTCATAAGTGCAAGCATTAATATCAAGCATTAATATTATTAGTCTGTCTTCTATTGCTCACCACTGCCTATGTACTCTAGAGATTCTTTCCACTTTTAGAGAATATAGCAAGAGTTCTCAGAATGCAAATTTAATATTTTGTTTGTTATTGTGTGCATCTCTACCCATTGAGATAACACATGCATGACCACACGAATATATTCATATTACATAGAGGCATGCCCAGGGTGCATCCTTCTCCATATATCTCCCCACCACTGACACCATGAACCAGTGATCCTCTCCTGCCATAGTTGCAACTTTTTTGTAACCTAAAACCTCCCCAGAAACAAAGTCAAATGGAGATATTTTTGCATTGTGGTTTTCATCACTGTAAGATCTATGATCTCTTAGGTATATTTACAAATCTTTCTGTATGTTCCCTGAGGGTCTTATTTTTTCCACTTTATTTTCACAGAAGCTTTAGGTTACAGAATAATAACATTGAAAATATAAGGAGTTTCCATATACCACATCCCCTCCCCATCTCACATTTTTGCCATATTGGTCAAGCTGGCAGTTGTTTTGAGGAGAGATTCTCCTTGTTTTCCACATTGTGTCAGAATGCCCTGATTCCAAACAGCAAACAAATTTCAAAGAAAGGGAAAACCTGTGCCCTCCCAAACAGCAAAATGTATAGAACCAAAGACAATTTTGAGGTTTCATTTTATACTTGGTCTAGCTGATCAAATGTATCTTTTCTTTCCATGAAATCCTTCTTAAACATATACATAGTTCAAATTTTGAATTAAAGGAGGATTAATATGCTTTGTGAAAACTAAGAATAATTATTTTTAATTCAACATTTAAACTATTATTGCATCAATTCCTGCATACAATATTTTAATTTACTTCTTTTAACCTTAAAATATGAAACTGCTGTTTGTGGTTAGAATCATGAGTGTACTTAATAATAGTTCTAACCTGGTAAGTTTACAATCCAGAGATTCTCATGAAATAATTTGTCTCACTTGTTTGCAGTACTCTAAACACAGTAAATCCATCTTTGACAATTTAAGCCTTTCCTTTAACTACATAAAAAAAATTTTCTGGACCTACTTTATACCAGGTACTATGCTAGATACTGGGGATAAAGAGATAAATGAGAAATCTTTTTGACAGGACAACTGAAAGTTTACTTGTACACGGACACATAAGTAGATAATTGTAATTTGATAAGTCCTGAGGTTTAGACCATTTAAATGCTTGTGTCACGATTTTACAGAATGTCCACAGTTTACTCCTTGTAAGACTGTTATCACCACTTTTATACTGCCCACTGGTAAACTTAAAAGAACTCCAGAATCTCACAGGATGCCTTCCAAGAATCTCACCCACCCATTCCTTCCACCAGCTTCACCACCACATACTGCCTAAGAACACTATTCCAAGAAGGAAATTAAACAGAATTATTATAATTAAACAGAATTATATTCTCTAAGAGGCCACTAGGATTAATCTATCATGTATCATACTTTTATTTTGTCAATGACCATCAGAAGTTCACACCTCCTACATCATCATGGGACTCTTCACCCATGTATTTCTGTTGATTCATTTATCTGACTCTATCTCCTATTCCTTCCAAAATAGCAATTCCTTCCAAAGGAAGGAACTTAGGGCTTGAACAGCAAAATCTCTTTTCCCTTAAACCTCTTCTCTGAACAACCATCTAGTTCTTAGACCTGGAGCTCTCTGCTGTATCATGAAGACCAGCAGCTGTTTAAAGTGGGAGCTGATTTTGCCCCTATAACCCACATTTCCAGGGCCTAGAGTTGGGAATAAGTATCCTCCTTGTTTCTCATTGTTGCTTCTCTTTCAGAAACTGCCTTGGTCACTACAGAAGATTATTCTCTTATCCCATCCTCCCAGTCATTCACCTTCATGGAGGTAATATTTTAGTAACTGACCAAATGCAATTCCTGTCATGGTTTATGTTGACTTCAACATCTATGTAGACCACATGTTCTCAAATTTGGCTGTAGACTTGAATCAACTGGGGATATTTAAAAAAAAAATATCTGTGGCCAGACCTTCCTCAACCTCCAGAAATTTAATTTGTCAAGGTAGGATTCAGAAGCTTAGGATGAAAAAAAAACAGAAACCTCCACAGTTGATCTGAATGTGCAGGAAGGTTTCAGAATAACTGTCTTAGCAGATCCACTACACAGCAAGGTTTCTCAGTTCCTTGACCTCCTCACTTCAGCATCTATTCCCTTGTTTCCTCCTCAGTCATACCTTAGATCTTGTCATCACTAGCAACCTCCAAATTCTTGTCTTTCATCATCCCACTTTCTTATACCCACCACATCTCTACCTGCTTCCTCACTCAAGTATGCCACCATTCCAATTATCCATGGACCTAACCATGACGTTTCCCTATCCATTTCCCCCTCTTTTCCTTACTTCTTTCCTTACCCAGCTTAGACTATATGTTTTGTTACCATAACTCCCTTGTATATACCATCAGCATTTTTGCCTCTATATCCTTACTTTGTACTTGTTTGGCAAAACCCAAACCTTGGTTATATTTAAATCTGCCTAATCCATATCTGAATTCAAATAGCTAAATGGATGGGAAAAACATATTCACTTTAAATGAATAGTCACAAATCTCAAGAAAGTCAACAGTACTGAGACAATTCTGCTACTATTCTCCAGTTCTTTATTTTTCCAGATGAGTCCTTTAAGTCTCTCCTTAAAACTCCACACTCTTTCCCAGTCCTCACACTCATCTGATGACTGTAATTTTTATTTCTCTAAGAAAACAGAAGTAAGCAGAAAGCAACTGTCTCCTTTTCCCTTTATGAAACCAACCAACGTCCCTCTCTGTACCCACATGCTCTGTCTTCCCTTAAGACATAAAGGATGTGTTGGTATGGCTCTTTCTTTTGAATAATTCCTACATGCTGTACCCCATTCATTTCACCCATGAAAGAGCTCTGCTCCTGCAGTTAGTAGTAGAATTACAAATTCTGCTGTACTGCAATTTCTACAATTAGGAATTAGCTTTTCTCTCCTGCACATTGACTTTCCGTCTTACCAGAAAATTCCCACCAGCATATATATATACCTCTCATTTTAATAAGGCTAAAGTGAAAGTTTCTTAGACTTCCTAGAATGAGCCAAATTTATAAGTTCCTGTTTCCATCAAGATTTCTTGAATTTTCTGTAGTTAGAGTCCCACTTTCTCACTTCTCATCATTTTCCCACTTTATTTATTTATTTATTTATGTATTTATTTATAATTTTTTTTTTTATTTTTAAAAAGATACTTAGATTACATAAATGTTACACAAAAATTGTAGGGATTCCCATATGCCCCACCTCCCACTCCTCCAACAGTCTCCCACATAAACATCCTTCATTAGTGTGGCATATCACCTGCAATACATATACACATCTTGGGGTTTGCCACTAAGCATGGACCATAATTCACATTGTAGACCACACTCTCTCCCACACAGTTCTGCATGTTATATGATGATAAAAAATGGCCTATATCTGTCATTGCAATGTCACTAAGGATAATTCCCAAGTCCTGAAAAATCCCCTGTATTACAACCGCTTTTCCTTCTCCCTGCCCCTAAAGCATCTGGTGACCACTGGCTCCACATTATTGTTGTAATTACTACAATTGTGTGAATCACAATGTGTCTATAACAGAATACCATTAAGTCCACTCTAGTCCATAGCTCTTCCCCCAATCCTGAGGAGTCTGAGATGATGATGTCCACTCCACCTCTAAGTGAGAGGGGGCTTATAAGTCATGGATAAGATGGATGGGATATCCTGCCTGCAGCTGCAGGCCATCTCTATTCCCTGGGATGGCCATTTTCCATCATCGTCTCCCTACCAGGTGTCCAGGGTGAGTCCATTGAGCTATAGAGTAAGAGTTGCAGGTCTACTGAGATTTTGGGCCAAGCCAACATATGGGCAGCCCAAAGACTATGGTCTCTGGAAGTACACATAAAGCTCTGGCAGCAGATATAGGTTTGAATAGATCGGACAGATGGACCATGTCCAGGGAAGACATATTTGGGTCCAACTCTGTCACACTCAGGAGCAAGGATTTCAAAGTACGGCCCATTGATAAGGTTCAAAACTCTGAGGCTATCGACCCTGTTATAGGACCTGGGTGTCTCCAGAGCCCTCAGGAGAGCGTCTGTTTGTGGTGTATCCACATTGGAAGCCTATGAGGTCCTATTGAGATGTGCATAACTGTTACCTCTGGGATGACCTCCCAACTCATTTTGAAGTCTCTTAGCCATATGAACTCATTTATCTTTACATTTTCCCCCTTTTATTCAAGGTCTTTCTCCAGTTGTATTGCCAGTTGGCACTTGTTAGTAATCCCTCATTGCCAGGGAGGCTCATCCCCAGGAGTCATGTCCCACGCTGGGAGGAAGGTAATGCATTCATATGCAGAATTTGGCTTAGAGAGAGACCACATTTCAGCAATAAGGAGGCTCTCAAGAGGCAACCTTTAGGCACCTCTATAACAATAGGCTGAGTTCAATTTCAAGAGCAAAGACTCAAAAGGCTAGTCATCAATAACAAGAGCCCATCAGTGGATCATCCTCCTTTGCCAAACACTGCCCCTGCACTTGGGGGACTGTTGCTACTCCCTTGGAAAATATGGCAGAGCTCTCCAGAATGGGAATTCAGTATTCCCTCATTTATTGAGTGTTTCTCCACCCACTGTGACCATGCTCCAAGAACATTTGAACATTTTTTTGTGTATTCAGGTGAACATCCTCCCATGCATGCCCCCATCCCTGACACCCCCCACAAATGATCCTCTCCCACTCCAGTTTTAACCCTTCTGTGATAGAAAGCTTCTTTAAAGATGAAGCCAATACAATAGCCAACTACATCTAATAGGAAAATAAAATAATAATG
>JAQZBX010034505.1:0-24967 GCA_029593785.1 Cabassous unicinctus | reverse complement strand
CAGACCAAGATCTCTAATGAATATAGATGCAAATATCCTCAATAAAATATTTGCAAATAGAATCCAAAGGCACACTGAAAGAATTATACACCACAATCAAGTGGGATTTATACCAGTTATGCAAGGGTGGTTCATCACAAGAAAATCTGTTAGTATGATAAATCACATTGATAAATGGAAGAAAAATCATATGATCCTCTCGACTGATGTAGAAAAGGCATTTGACAGAATACAACCTTTCTTGATTAAAAAACACTCCAAAAGATAGGAATAGAAGGAAGCTTTCTCAACATGGTAAAGTGCATATATGAAAAACCTATAGCTAGCATTGTAGTCAAAGGTGAAAGACTGAAAGCTTTTCTGCTGAGATCAGGAACAAGACAAGGATGTCCACTGTCACCATTGTTATTCAATATTGTGCTAGAAGTTTTAGCTAGAGCAATTAGGTGATATAAAAAATACAAGGCACCCAAATAGGAAAGGAAAAAAAAAACTTTCACTATTCACTGATATGATTATTTATGTAGAATCTCCTGAAAATCCACAACAAAGCCAAAAGAACAGACAAGTTCAGTAAAGTGAAGGGATACAAGATAAATATACAAAAACCAAGTGTTTCTATACACTACTGACACGCAATCTGAGGAGTAAATCAGAAAAAATTTCCATTTATAATAGCAACGAAAACAATTAAATATTCAGGAATTAACTTAACTGAGGACATAAAGGACCTATATTCAGGGAACTACAAAACATCGCTAAAAGAAACTGAAGTAAATGGAAGGACATTCTGTATTCATGAATTGGAAGACTAAATATTGTTATGATGCCAATTCTATGCAAACAGATTTACAGGCTCAAAATATTCCAAATAAATAAATAGATAAATAAACAGCAAGAAAACAACAACAACAACAAAAAATCCCAATAAAAATCCTAACAGCCTTTTTTGCAAAAATGGGAAAACAATCATCAAAGTTATTTGGAAGAGTAAGAGGCTATGAATAGCCAGAAAGAATTATTAAAAAATAAAAAGAGGCTGATACTTGGAGGACTATCACTTAATAACTTTAAAGCATATTACTTAGCTACAGTGGTAAAAACAGCATGGTACTGGCATAAAGACATTGACCCAATGGAACCAAATCGAGAACTCAGAAACAGACCCTCAGATATATAGTCAAGCGATTTTGACAAGGTGGTCTAGCCCTCCCAGGTGGGCCAGAAAGACTATTCAATAAATGGTGCTGGGAGGACTGGTTATCCATATCTAGAATAAAGAAAGGGACCCCAATCTCATGACTTATACAAGAATTAACTCAGAATGGATCAAAGACTTAAGTATAAAAGCAACAACCATACAAATCCTATGTAGGAAACCATCTTCAAGATCTTTTGGTAGGTGGTAGATTCTTAAAGCATACACCCAAAGCAAAAGCAACAAAGGAAAAAATAGATAAATGGGAACTCCTCAAAATCAAAACACTTTTGCATTTCAAAGGACTTTGTCAAAAGGATGAAAAGGCAGCTGACTCAATGGTAGAAAATATTTGACAATCACATATTAGATAAGGGTTTAATATCCATGATATACAAAGAGATCATACAACTCAACAATGAAAAGACAAACTACCCGATTAAAAAGTGGGAAAAGACAATTGTCCAGAGAAGAAATACAAGTGGTAAAAAAACACATGAAAAAATGTTCAACATCACTAGTGATTAGGGAAATGCAAATCAAAACTACAATGAAATATCATTTCACACCTATTAGACTGGCGTGCTATTAAGAAGTCAGAAAACTGTATATGTTGGAGAGGATGTGGAGAGATAGGAAAGCTTACTCACTATTGCTTGGAATGTACAATGGAACAGCCACTGTGGAGGACTCTTTGGCATTTCCTAAAGAAGTTGAATATTGATTTGCTATGTGACCTGGCAATACCACTACTAGTAATACACCCAGAAGAACTGAGAGCAGTGACATGAACACACATCTGCACACCAGTGTTCATAGCGGCATTATTCACGATTGTCAAAAGATGGAAACAACCCAGATATCCATCAACCAATGGATGGATAAACAAACTGTGGTGTATTCACATGACAGAATATTACGCAGCTCTAAGAAGAAATGAAGTCATGATGCATATGACAACATGGATGAACCTGGAGCTCATTATGTTGAGTGAAGCAAGCTAGACACAAAAGGACAAATTCTATATGACTACACTATTATAAACTAAATATATTGTGTAAACTCATGGAGTTATTAATTAGAATATAGGTAACTAGAAAATGGAGGGCAAAGAATGAAAAGCTGAGGATTATTTTGTGCAGAATTGGTAAAAAGGTTATGTAAATCTTCAGAAATGAATAGATATGGTGAAAACATATCACGGTGTTTGTAACTAGCACAGCTATTATATGGGTATGACAGTGGTTGAAAGAGAAAGTCTAAGGTCATGTATATTAATTACCAGAAGGAAAGCTAAAAGAGCATAACATGGAAAGATAGTAAAACCTCATGTACAACACAAATGTGGGAGATATTATGAATATAAGGTTGTTTTACAAAATAAAAAATATACTAGAGAGCAGGAAAAAGAATAGCAGCTATGTACAGCAGGGGAAGCAAAGAGAGGTAGAGAGGTGATAGGTGTTTTTTGATTATTATTATTAGTACTGGAATAATGAAAGTGCTTGTGGCAGTTTGATATTATTGATGAATTCCAAAAAGAAATACTGATTATGTTTGTAAACTGGTCTGTTCCTCTGGGCCAGTGATACCCTTAGATTGTGGTAAATTCAGAGGTTTCACTTTTACTTGATTAAATATGACTAGGGCTTTGATTGGGCCACGTCGTCAGTAGGACATTGAGTCCCTTTCCCCTTGGTGGGCAGGGACTCAGAGAAAATGACAAGGCAGAGGAGATAAGAGTTTTTGGATGCTGGAACCCTGAGAAGTAAATACACAGAGAAGCAGATACATGAGAAGAGAGAGACAAGCCGTTCACCTGATAGTTCACAACTGGCCTTGTGGAGAGAGCAGAGCAACTAAGCCAAGAGAAATGAGCCTGGGAAGAGACAAGACTTATCCCAGCCTACAGTTGATATTGGAAGAAGCTGGGACCACGGAGCCTTAAGGAGAAGAGGAAGCCTGAACCCTTGGAGACGTCGGGAGCCATCTTGCTCCAACACATGGCAACAGACTTTGGTGAGAGAAGTAATTTACACTTTCTGGCCTGGTAACTGTAAGCTTCTACCCCAAATAAATACCCTTTATAAAAGCCAACAGATTTCTGGTATTTTGCATCTGTACCCCTTTGGTTGACTAATATAGTGCTCTAAGTGATGAATGCAAAAATAAGTGATTACACTGAATACTACTGATTGTACACTTTGGATAGATTTATGCTTTATTAATATGCATCAATAAAATTGATTTGTTAAGAAAGATCACATTCTAATGGGGTGAAAAACTAGATATACGAAATAAGTAAAGGAATAAATTATCTTAGGTAGCTGTTCCTGTTATAAAATTTTAAAATTACAAATAAAAAGTATAAAAATATAAGAACATAAAAGAATATAAAACATGGAAAATCTGTTTGAAACATTTCCAGAAGAGACAGTTGATGATACATAAATAGATGATAAATGGATAAACAGATAAATTTTGAGACTCACCTACTGAAACCAGATGATTGATGATCTCTGCCATCACATCTCTGAACAGCTTTCTCTGGGATGTGTCCAGGAGAGCCCACTCTTCTTGGGGGAAGTCTATCGCTACATCTTTAAAGGCCACTGACTCCTAAAACATCATGGACATTTGGGTTCAGACGGCCATCTGTACCAATGCCCAGAGTTAAGATGTTCAAGATGACAGGACTGAAGAAGCAGGGACTATGTGTACATAGAAAGGTCAAACTTTGTGGGTTTCAGTTAGATCATTCTCAGTGGTAAAGTGCCATCTGCATTTCATATACATACACAGATGCATACACACACTGAAGAGAAGAAAACTCCATTATAAGGAATATCACATTGATATATGGTGTGGTATAAGCTGGAAAATTCCCAATAATTGGAAATCATGACTTCCAGATGGAGATAATACAATTTGCACCTGAGCATTCATAAAAAAATACTTTTCTCCACTGATTTCATGTTAGTTTATAGACTCCTCACAAGGTAATCAATATCCATGACATGCCACTTTTAAACCATAAGTACAGTTAGATTATTCCCCTAGATAACCTCAGTTTCCTCTCATCTGTTAAACTGTTTAAAAACATGTCAGGAGTTATAAAAGCTCCAATGAGCTAATGTGCAAAGTACTTCCTGTCTAAACACAACTCACTGGTCTATTGTTTATTAAAATGGCAGAGAACCTTGCAGCAAAGAGCACTATTCTGGACAACTAAAAAGGTTTCATACATGACATGGGATTGGTAGGTGCTGCCTCACTCAACTCAGGTGAACCCCATAACCGAAGTACAGACGGCTTCCAGCACATATCTCAGACCCCTGAGACTATTCTACTGAACATTGGTTCTAGACCATTATAGTAATATGAGACCTTCCATTTTGAACTTTTCCTGGGATCTCCAAACACCAGTTTTCATTGTCTCTCTTTATCCTCATCTCAATATCTTTTCCAGGAGTAAAATAAATCATTTGGGCTGGTCTCTCCAATTCTTTGAAAAAATTTTAAAGGAACATAAATTTTATTCTGCTTTCTATAACTCTGATTGCATAACCAAAAATTAAAGAAACAATACTTCCTATTCATGATTTCATTTATAAAATGTGAATAAATTTATATACAAAATTGGAAATTGGGCAACTGGGGACAAGTGTGTAAGCAGAATTATAGTTATCTTATTTTAAGGTTCTCAAAATGTGCAAATGCATTCTATTAAAACCTTAAGAAAATTAAAATTGGGGAAAATTAATAAATGATTCTTCTTTTCCTTCTACTACCAAACCCTCACTTAAGCTCCTCTCAACAATGCACAACCCTCCACCCTAGCACCTGTAAGACTGGATTGATTAAACTCACCTGGTCAAACATCAGCCTCCCTACTAATTGTAATCTTCTGCTCTTGTTAACATCTCTATCATGTATTTTTATAACATGCCTAAGCCAACTGGAGGCAATGACATTATTAAATGAGTGTATTACTTCCCCAATGTAGCCACAGACTGGATGTAAAAGAAAACCTCTCACATCTATTGAGTGAACAAACAGCCTTTGTGTAGCCTGGAACAAAAGTGTAACGTTGGAAAGATTACTCATTGATGAACCCCTAAACTTCCATGACCATCCCAGAGGCAGAGATAAGCGTAACTAGCTGCTCATAACTTTTAGTAACTCCGGAATGCCTTTAGAATACCCAAGCCAATCGGAGGAACCTAACCATTGCTGGCAACACGTGTAATTTATTAAAAAGAATTCCATACTCACCAGTGGTTGCATTGTCAATATCTCAGGTGACAAGTGTCTTCTCTTGATTTCCATTACAATGAGAAAAGAAGTATTCAAGCAAACTGAGAAAGGAAAAAGAAGCCATAAGACTCCATTCTTATGCACAATTTTCAGATCCACCTGTCATGAATCTCAACCCTTCACCTGGGAGTAACTCCATCTAATCAACAGGAACATGAAGTGTAATCCAACTGAAATATGGGGAGGACACTCCTTTTCTAGGGCCAAAAGTAAGAAGGTCTTTGCCACTCTGACTAGTAAAGAAGATACAAATAATTTCATTGTACAGATAAGAATTTTTAAATTTTTAAATTTGGAGATATTGTAGATTTACAGAAAAATCATGCAGAATGTACAGAGTTCCCATATACCACCCCACCCTCCTCACACACTCAGTTGTCCCTATTATTTCTCTATTATTAACAGCATTAGTATGGCACTTTAGCTAAAACTGATGAAACAATATTATTAAAATAGTAACTGTAACCCAGTGTTTACATTAAGATTCACCATTTGTGCTGTACAATTCTATGGCTTTTCAAAGTTTTTAATCTGGTAAATACGTAAAACCTGAAATTTTCCATTTTAACCATGTTCAAATATACAATTCAATGGTACTAATTATGTTCACAACATTGTGGTAGTACTGCAATCATTCATTACCAAAACGTTTTCATTATCCCAAGCAGAAACTTGAAGCAAAAACTGCCTATTCTGTACCCCCACCCCAAACCCTGGTAACCTGTGCTCTAGTTTTTGAATCTATGCATTTTGCAAATATACAACAGTTATCCTTTTCTATCTTATTTTACTCAACATGCTGTCTTCTAACTTCATCCATGTTGTAGCATATATCAGAACTCCATTCATTCTCATGGCTGAGTAATATTCCATTTTATGTATATATGTATTGTTTATCCAATCATCTGTTGACAGACACTTGGGTTACTTCCTTCTTTTGGCTATTGTGTTTAATGCTATGAACACCAGTGTTCAAGTATCTGTTCAAGCCCTTCCTTTCAATTTTATTGGTGGGTCATATGGCAATTGGTATAATTGCCATATGGAACTGCCAAACTGTTTTCCACAGTGACTGTATCATTTTATATTCCCACTAACAATGAATGAGTGTTCTTATTTCTCTACATGCTCTCCAATGCTTGATACTTTCTTTCTTTTTTTTTAAAGTAGCTGTTGCAGAATGAATCATTTGCCCCATAAAAGGCATATTCAGGTCCCAGTCCCTGGGCATGTTGTGAACCCATTATAATACCTATTACAATAGGACCTTTGAGGTTATTAGGCCTGGTGTGCCCAAAGTGAATGAGGGTGGGCCTTAATCCAATATGGCAGATGTCCTTATAAGCAAAGGAAAGGAAGCCACAAGGAGCAGTCAGTAGCTGGAAGACATTGGAGCACAGAAGAAAAGGAGAACACTCTGCCATGTGCATTCCCATGTGATGGAAATGCAAAGGAACCCCAAGATTGCCCCCAGGCTGAAGATACTGACCTATGTGTAAGAAAGCCTTCTAGCCTCTCAAACTGAACAAATAAACTCCTGTTGTTAAGCCAACCCTTTGTATATTATCTGTTTTAGCAGCTAGGAAACTAAGATAGTGGCCACTCTTTTGCATGGAAGGGGATCTCATTTTGGTTTTGATTTGCATTTCCCTAATGGCTAATGATGATGAGAATTTTTCATGTGCTTATTGACCAACTGTATATCTTTGGAGAAATGTCTTCTTTGTAGGATTTCTTTACCCATTCAGGATATTAAACTTTTATCAGAAGTGGTTTCCAAATATAGTCTCCCATTCTCTGGGATATCTTTTTACTTTCATGAAAAAGTCCTTTGATAAACAAAAGTTTTTAATGTCGATGAAGTCGCATTTTTTTTCTCTTTCTTTCTTGTGCTTTTTGTGTAAAGTATAAGAAACCATTGCCTAAGACAAGGTCATGAAGATTCTCCCATTTTCTTCTAAGAATTTCATAGATTATGGTTTTTTACCAGTACAACAAAAGGTCAGGGGACAGAGGGGTATAAGAACAGTGTGTATGCTAAATTATGTATAGAATAAAATGGGATTAGTATAGATTTAGGATCAAGTTCTGGCAAGCACAAAGAAAATATCTGAAAAAATATAAAGAAGGAAATGAGAAGGGATTCAAATTGGTATACTACAAATATGAAATAAATATTTAAGTATGTATTAATAAGAAATTGAACAAAAAAATGTAAAAGACTTAAAAAGACCAAATAGCAAAATGGCAAAAGAAAGTCCTGCATTATCAGCCACTACTTTAAATACTCCAGTCAAAGGACAGAGATTGGCAGAGTGGATTAAAAAAAAACAAACCACGACCCAACTATATGCTGTTTGCAAGGGACTGTTTTACTATACAAGTAGGCTGAAACTGAAAGTTTGGGAAAATAATTCAATGATAATACTAATGGCAAGAAAGCTAGGGTAGAGATGAAATAGACTTTTAGAGAAAAATATTTCAAAGGACAAAGAAGGATGCTATATACTAATAAAGGAATCAATTCAACAAGAAATAACAACTATATAATGGTAAACACAAAAATACACGAAACAAATACTGACAGATATTAATGGAGAAATAGATGTTTATAAATCAATAGAAGACTTCAATGCACTGCTTTCAATATTAAATAGAACATCTAGACAGAAGATAAATTACTAAATAGAAGACTTGAATGATATTATGACCCAACTAGACCTAGAACATTTTACCCAACAGCTAAATAAACATTCTTCTCTAGTGCACATGGGTCATTCTCTAAGATAGACTATATGCCAGGTCACAAAACAAGTTTCAACGAATTTAAAAATACTGAATTCATGCAATGTATCTTTTCCAAACAAAATGGAATGAAGCTACAAATCAATTACAGAGGGATAACTGGAAAAGTCACAAATATATTGAAATTAAACCACCCACTTTTAAATAACCAATAGGGTAAAGAAGAAATCACAAAGGAAATTAGGAAGTATCTTGAGGTAAATGAAAATGAAAACGTTAACATGAAAAGCCTTGGGATGCAGGAAAGGCAGTGCTGAGAGGGAAATTTATAGCTCTAAATGTTTACATTAAAAAGAAGATCTTAAATCAGCGACCTAGATTCATAATTGCAGGAACTAGAAAAAGAAGAGTAAACCAAACCCTGAGCTGAAGGAAGGAAACAACAAAGATTAGAGCAGAGATAAATGAAATGGAGACTAAAACAACAATAGAGTTAATGAAACCAAAAGTTGAAAAGATCAATAAAAGCAATCATTTAGCTAGACTGACAGAAAAAAAGAGGACAGAAACAACTCATATCAAATATTATTACTATTCCCAGAGAAATAGTTTATAGGTGGACACTATGCACAATCGTATGTCAACAAATACAATAACCTAGATGAGATGGACAAATTCCCAGAAACACATAAACTATGTACTGAATCAAGAAGAAACAGAAGATCTCAGAGGATCAATGGAAAATAAACAAATTGAATTAGTAATCAAAATACCTCCCAATAAAGAAAACCCAGGACCAGATGGCTATAATGGTGAATTTTACCAAACATTCAAAGAATGAAAATCAATCTTAGGAAGTAGATGTGGCTCAAGCAATTGGGTTCCCATCTACCATATGGGAGGTCTAGGGTTCAATTCCTGGGGCCTCCCGGTGAAAAGCAAGCTGGCCCATGCAGTGAGCTAGCCCGGGTGAAGAGCTGGCCCACGTGGAGTGCTGTCCCGCACAGGAGTGCTGGCGCAGCAAGATAACGCAACAAAAAGAGACAAAGAAGAGAGACAATGAGAGATGCAGCAGACCAAGCTGCTGAGGTGGTATAAGAGATTGAGCGGCCTCTCTCTACTCCGGAAGGTCCTGGGATTGGTTCCCAGTGCTGCCTGGGGAGAAGACAAGCAGACACAGAAGAACACACAGCAAATGGCCATAGAGAGCAGACAGCGAGTGCAAAACAATGGGGAGGGGGAGATAAATAAAGAAATAAAATGTAAAAAAAAACAATCAATCTTGCTCAAACTCTTGCAAAAAATTAAAGAGGAGGGAAAACTTCCTAACTCATTCCTTGAGGCTAGCATCATTCTAATACCAAAGCCAGATAAAGACATCAAAACAAAAGAAAACTACTGGGGAGAGGATGTGGCTCAAGCAGTTGAGTGCCCATCTCCCACATGGGAGGTCCCTGGTTCAGTTCCTGGTGCCTCCTGAAAAAAAACACACACACACAAAAAAACCCAAAAACAAACAACAAGCAAAACAAATGAAAAAACCAACTCAGGGAAGCCAATTTGGTTCAGTGGTTGAGCTCCGGCTTCCCACATACGAGGCCTGGGGTTCAATCCCTGGCCCTGGTACCTCAAAACAAAACAAAACAAAAAACAACAAAAAAAGGAAAATTACTGTACAACAACCCTTATGGCATATATGTGCAAAAAACAAACAAAAAACCACTACCAAAGTGACTCCAACAGCACATTAAAAAAATATATATATATAACATGATCAAGTGGAATTCATCCCAGTTATGCAAGGGTGGTTCAACATAAGAAAATCAATTAGTGTAATGTATCACATTAATACAGTGCTTCTTAATCTTTTTTTGTTCCACAGACCCCTTTGTCAGTCAGGTGAAAACCACAGACCCCTTAGAACAATGTAGTAGCAGACAGTTTTATGGCACTCAATATCGGCATATCTTTAAATTAAATTTTTGGATTATTCCAAATTAATTCAAGCTCACAGACCCCTTGAAACCTTTCCATGGACCTCCTGGTTAAGAAACCCTGCATTAACAGAAAGGCAAAAACACATGATCATTTCAATTAATACAGAAAAGTACATCTGACAAAACCCAGCAACCTTTCTTGACAAGAACACTCACAAAACTAGGAATAAAAGGAAACTCCCTCAATGTGATAAAGGGAATATATGAAAACACTTAGGCAACATCATACTAAATTGTGAACGACTGAAAGCTTCTCCTTATGATCAGGAAGAATATAAAGATGCCCACTGTGACCAATGTTCTTCAACATTGTCCTCGAAGTTCTAGGTAGAGCAAATAGGCAAAAGAAAGAAATAAAAGCATCCAAATTGGAAAGGAAGAAGTAAAACTATCTGCAGATGACATGATCCTATATAGAGCCTTAGGTTGAGCAAATAGGCAAAAGAAAGAAATAAAAGCATCCAAATCGGAAAGGAAGAAGTAAAACTTTCTATCTGCAGATGACATGATCCTATACAGAGCCTTCCCCTTCCTCTCCATATAACTGTTATTAAAATTCTAATCTTTCAGGTCAATTAAATACATTTATTTGTCATTTTACATTTGTTTGTCTGTCTTTCCCACTGGTCTAACTGCATAAAATTACTCCCTGAGTGATAATATTAGGTGTCCCTTCAAAAATTATTAAAGGATAATAAATCCAGGAGAAATTGTATGCCCTCAATAAACTAACCTGAACTCAAAATGCCCAGATCCAAATGTCTGCAGTCAAATTCAACAATTAACTTCTCATTTTAAAAAATCTTTTATAAAATAAGGACACAGCCTCCTGGTTGAAATTCTCTCCCCTCCTCATCAGAACACAAATAAACCAAAAAAGGCAAGGAGCCAAGTCTTCTTGAAGATGCTTTCACCACACTTCAGAGGATCAGTTTCTTCCTCTAGAAAAAGCACCATTTTGGTGGCGAATCTCTATTCATGCAGTTCATAACCTCATCAGTCCTACAATTAAAAAATGTACCCTGATTAACTTAGATGACACTAAGAAAAAAGTGATCAAAACATGCCTTATTTAACACAATCTTTTCCCTCAAATTAGGTAAATCATGTAGCTACGATTAAGGAAAATAGACTTGTGTCCTTTAAGTCCTTTAAAAGTCTCAAAATCAACCTTCCTATCTTTTCCCAGAGTTCTTACTGTGTTGTGGTTATTTTTTGTGATGGGCAGTACTTTACAGAATTTACAGCAAGAAGATCTTTACAGTAAGCGGATCTGGCTCAAGTGATTGAGCTCCCGCCAACCACATGGGTGGTCCCTGGTTTGGTTCCCAGTGCCTCCTAAAAAAGACAGCAAGCTGGCACGACGGGCAGGCATGGCAAGCTGATGCAACAAGATGACACAACAAGATACACAGGAGGAAAAACAATGAGAAACACAACAAAGCAGGGAACAGAGGTGGCTCAAGTGATTAGGCGCCTCTCCCCCATGTCGAAGGTCCTGAGGTCAGTTCCCCGTGCCTCCTAAAGAAACAAGGAAGACGAACAGACACAGCAAGTGCAAACAACGAGGGTATGGGGAGAAATAAATAAATAAAATAAATCTTAAAAAAAAAAAAGAAGATCTTTACTATTCTTTATTTCTAAGAGGACTTGAAATCTACCAACATACTCTCATACTGTAGGCATCAGTGTAGCTATATTAGTAGAAATATTTGTGCTAAAAACATATATTCAAGGAAAAATATTTTCATTGTTTTTAGCATGTATATTTTACTACTGAATAAAGGAAAGATCAATGAGTCTAGAGGTCTTCAAATCAGATTTAGATGATGATTTAAGAACTCTAAAACCCCCAAGCTTCAAAATATTAGGGGTTCCAGAATAAATGATCTAGTTTCATCATTGATTTTCCTAAGAATAGGATGTGTGCTAATTTTGAAAATTAGATCCAGTCCAGGCAAATGTATTGCACTGAAATATCACTATCTTTTTAGCTGCTCTTTTTTAAACAAAATCAAGTAAAAATATATATGATATAAACATTTCCATTTCAACCACTCCTAAGCACATGATTCAGGGGGATTAATCACATTTATAATATTGTGTTATCCTTACCAACATCCATTATCCAAACTTTTCCATCACCCCAAGAGAATCCTTATACCCACTGTTAAGTAATTGTTAAAATGAAAATTAAAAGTTTGAATATCGACAGACATATCTTGAGATACAGAATAAAAATTCAGAAGCAAATTCAAGCAATGTATTTACAATATAAGTGTGTTTGACTTTAAAGTAATATACTTATCTTTTACTTTTATTAATTCACTCATCCAAAATTTAAAAATTTATAGTCTGAATTATTTAAAAAGCATGCATTTTAGGTAATCAATTACTCCATTTTCATGGTTTTCTTAAATATTTACCATGTGTTTTCAGCCCAGTTATACTACAAGATTCTTGAGGCAAATGATGACCTCTTTTTGACAGGAATGTATTTAAGTTTTAGGTCAACTCTGAGCTAGGCCTGTTCAAAGACATGAAGCTTTACTAGCAAGTAGAACAGTCTAGTCCTTTGAAATTTAAAAGCTACTTTAGAAGGGATAATTTCTTTTAAAATAGGCAAGGATATTTTGCCTACATAATTCCAAAGTATTTCATTTTTGAAAAAGGAAAACTCTCTTAGAAATGCAGATATTCTGTACCAATAATTGCCCTGAGGTTTCTTTACTCAGTGTATTAGTCAGCCAAAGGGGTGCTGATGAAAAATACCAATAATCTGTTGGCTTTTATAAAGGGTATTTATTTGGGGTAGAAGCTTACAGTTACCAGGCCATAAAGCATAAATTACTTCCCTCACCAAAGTCTGTTGCCACATGTTGGAGCAAGGTGGCTGCCAATGTTCAGCCTTCCTCTTCCTCTTAAGGTTCCGTGGTCCCAGCTTCTTCCAATATCAGCTGTAGATTGGGATAAGTCTAGTCTCTCTCTGGGCTCAGCTGCTCTGCTCTCTTACAAGGCCAGCTGTGAACTATCAGGTGATCTGCTAGTGTCTCTTCCCAGGGCCTCTGTTGTGTCTATGGAGCTGTCTCTATTCCTCTTGTTCTTCTGTGTGTTTACTTTCTAGGGCTCCAGCTCAAAACTCTAACTTTCTCCTCTGCCATGTCGTTTTCTCTGTGAGTCCCTGCCCACCAAGGGGGTGGGGACTCAACATCCTACTGACGTGGCCCAATCAAAGCCATAATCATTATTTAATCAAGTAAAAGTAAAACCTCTGAATCCAATCCAATCTAATATGCCCAGGGGAAGGCCAGTTCACAAACATAATCCAATATCTATTTTTGCAATTCATAATATCAACTGCTACACTGAGCTATTGGGTGACAGATAAGGTCAATCATTAAAGTCTGAATTATTAAAGGGCAAATTTTCAAAAGCTGATGAGTCTATCTTAGTTATTGATGAAGAAACTCAGAAATATCCCAGTGAAAAATTTTGTTTGGGCCTGGGGATCAGATATGAAATTTGAACTGGAAAGTTCAAGTGTTATAAACATAAAATGCAAAATGGGGTCAAAGGAATGGAAGACATTGCCAAGGTAAGGAGATAGAAGGAATGGAATGGCTAGGAACAACTCTATCAAAGAGTTTGCAAATACCTAGAAAGAGGGGCCAAAGAAATCAAGGAGAGTGTTGTGACCTAGGAGATCAGGTCAGAGATGGATTTTACAAGGAAAGAATTTGAGAATTTGTTGAGGAATCTTGTAAGATAAATAAGTATTCACTGGACTCATTGAAGTAGTGGTAACCAGCCTCTCAAGGGTAGTGGATTTAAATGGAGACGGTTTAAACCATATCAGAGTACACTGATTTTTAAAAGAAATGGGGAAAATTTAAAATTTAATTACCTATCACGTCCTGGTAGGTAACTGAACAATCAGGACCAGAGGAAGCCCAAGTCAAGTGGGGAGTCATTAAGATGAAGCTAAATACCAGACAGACTCTGGTGGTGAGAGTATCTCTGTAAAGAGCCAGGTACTCAGTGACCAATCTGGTGACCAAAATCTGGTACAAGTGGTTTCCAGAGGGAGTGCTGGGATTTTCCTACTTTGCAGCTCTCACCCAAGTATGCTCTATGTAACTTACTCCCAGTGCCTGGCATAGGGGAAGGCATTTCCAGCATTGCCTGGTAACTGTGTAGAAAACTAAATCAGCCTTGCACTCCAGGACCAAATTTTCCAAGCCTGTGCCACAGCAAGAGTCTCATGAGACTTGGCTGGTGACATCATCAACATGGTGATATAAGAAATCCCCTGAAAAAACCTCCCCAGATATTCAGCATATAAAAGAACAAATCCAATTTGATTAAAACTCTAGAGGCTGGTAGAAACTAGAAAAGGAATCCACAAGTGCTGAATCAAAGAAAAAGAAAAATATCAGATAGGGTATTTCTGTCCCAGACTGCGGGTCCCCTCCCTTCCATTCATTGCATTCCACAAAGCTTGAGAGTCACTCAGACAAAGTGGCTGGGAACCTTCCCACTGCAGACACAGATGACAAAGTCACTCATGGCAGTGAGTTAGAACCCCACACCTATCTAGCCACCAGGTCCCAAGTTCACAAGGTCCAGAGCAGAACATAAGCCACTTGGGACTGTGGCATAGTAAAGGGACCCCAGAAAAAACAGAAATTGTAGTTGGCAAGTGGTGCATTAATTCAAATCAGTTTCTGTTGGATGGAACACCTGAATACAAAATGGAGTTTTCTGGAATGGCCCATCTTTCCAGATTGACCCCAACAGGCTCCCCAGGGTGGGATACCATAATGGGGAAGAAACCAAAGGCAGAAAAGCCACAGAGAGGGAAAAAAGGGGGGGGGGGGCAGGGGGAGGGAGTTAAACTGAACTGCTATAAGAAATAAAGTTCCCAGAACTGAAAAGTGCAAGGAAAATGGGGCACTGAGTGAGGCAGAGAAAGAAAACAAATCATAGGAGCTGGGGAGCAAATTCTGTACAAAAACAGAACAAATCAAGATAACCAGAAAATGAACAGTGGAAAGGAAGCTTTGGAACCTACTCAAAGACCTTGGCCAAAGGGGGGAAACATTAAATACAAATGAGTTTTTATGGCCAAGAGATTCCATAAATTTAGGAGGTCAAAAAATAAAACCTCCCACAAAAGAAAAGCCCAGGACAAGACAGCTTTGCAGGTGAATTTTACTAATCATTCCAAGAAGAATTAATACAAATGCTACTCAAACTCTTCCAACAAATTCAAGAGGAGGGTGTGATGGTTAGGCTAATGTGTCAACTCAGCCAGGTAACTGTGTCCAGGTGTTTGGTCCAGCAAGCACTGGGCTTAACTGTAATATAAGAGCATTTATGGACTTCGATCACCAGTGAGTTTACTGCATGGATGGCTGATTACATCTGCATCAATCAGGGAGATTGCATCATCAGTGGGTGCCGCTTTTATCCAATCAGTTGAATGCCTTAAAAGGGGAAGTGATTTCAACATTCAGAGAGAATTTCCCAGCTCGTTGTTGGACAGCCAACTTCTCCCAGAAACTCATCAAGGACCTTTCATCGGACTTTCATTGGAGCCCCTGGTTTGCAGCCTGCCTGTGGAATCTGGACTTGTGCATCCCCATGGTCGCGTGAGAGACTCTTTTAAAATCTCATATTATTGACAGATATCTCCTGTTGATTCTGTTTCCCGAGAGAACCCTGACTAATACAGAGGAAATACTATTTAACTCCTTATATGAATCCAACATTACCCTAATACCAAAGCCCAATAAAGACACTACAAGAAAAGAAAATTACAGATTTCTCATAATACAGATGGAAAAATCCTCAACAAAATACTTGCAAATCAAATCCAAAATCACATTAAAATAATTATACACCATGATCAAGTGGGTTATTTCAGGGATGCAACGGGGTTCAACATAAGAAAATCAATTAATGTAATACACCACATTAACAAAATGAAGAGAGAAAAAAAAAACATGATCATCTTGATTGATGCAGGAAAGTCATTTGACAAAATCAAGCATCCTTCCTGATAAACACTTCAAATATTAAGAATAGATGGAAACTTCCTCAACATGATAATGGGCATTTATGAAAAAACACAGCTAACATCATACTCGATGTAAGTCTGAAAGCTTCTGTTTTGAGATCAGGAACAAGCAAGGATGCACACTGTCACCATACTTTGTTATTCAAAATTGCACTGGACATTCTAGCCAGAGCAATTAGGAAAGAAAAAGAAAAAACTGATTTTGGATTTTAAAAATCCAAAGAAGCCCAAAAGAGAATTAAATGAGCTAATAAATAATTCAGCAAAGCGGCAGGGTACAAGATCAGTTCTGTTCCTATAAACTAGCCACAAACAATCCAAAGAGGAAATTATGAAAACAATTTCAGTTACAATATTCTCTAAAAGAATAATGCCTAGGAATAAATTTAAACAAGGACATAAAAGTCATGCACATTGAAAACTACAAAACACAGCTAAAAAATTTAAATGGTCATGGAGTAGAGAAGTTAATATTGTTAATACTATCAATATTATGCAAAGTGATCTAGGGGTTCAATGCAATTCCTATCAAAATTCCAGCAAACTATTTTGCAAAAATGGAAAAGCTAATCATCAATTTCCTAGGGAAATGCAGGGGCCTCATATGGCCAAAAATTTTTGAAAAATAACAATGTTGGAGCGCTCACAATTCTGGATTTCAATGTGAACTACAAAGCTACAGTAATCAAAACAATGTGGTAGTGTTATAAAGATGCTCAAACAGAACAATGGAATAGGATTGGAAATCAGAAACAGATACATACATCTATGGCCAACTTACATTTAATGAGAGAACCAAGTCCACTGAATAGAGAAAGAATCTCTTCAACAATGGTGCTGGGAAATTACATCCACACGCAAAAAGATGAAGTTTGACCTCTACCTCACACCATATACAAAATTCAACTAAAAATGGATCATGGGCCTAAATGTAGGGGTAAAATTTAAAATTTTTACAAAATAACATAGTGTAAATCTTCAGGACTAGAGTTTGGACAATAGATTCTTATATATAACATAAAAAGCATGAGCAACAAAGGAAATAATAGATAAAGATGACCTCATTAAAATTAAAATCTCTTGTGCATTGAAGGAAATTATCAACAAAGTGAAAGGACGACATATACAAGGAGAGAAAATAGTTTCAAAACCTATTTTGGATAAGGGCCTAATATCTAGAATATATAACAAAAGTTTAGAATGCAACAATAGTCTGGGAGTAGTTGGTGCCAATGAAGTGTGGGTGGCACTGAGAGCCAAAGTTGTTCTCGGCTCCAGGGGTCCTCCCGCCAGGGCCGGCCCCAGCCTCAAGGCCTGCCCCTCACCCACCCCACGCCCCTTCTTCAGAAGCCACCTGTTCCCGGCACCTTGGCTCAGCCCCCGCCCCCGCCGGCCATGGTGGAGAAGGGTCCCAAAGTCTCAAGGAAGCACAAAGGGAGGAATAAGGTGGCCACCCCCAATAATGGCCAGAATAAAAGTTTGGTGGCTGCGGTGCCCAATGGCAACAGCAGCAGCACCTCCTGGGAGGAAAGCAGCACGGGCTTCCTTCAACGAGGCGCACGGTGGCGGCGGCATGAGAGTTGGACCCCAGTACCAGGTCTGACTTTGACCTGGCCAAACTGGCAAGACGCAGTCAAGAAAGCGACAATTTTGGCATGCTGGTCTGGTCACCTAATCAGAATCTATCAGAGGCAAAACTGGATGAATACATTGCCATTGCTAAAGAGAAGTATGGCAACAACATGGAAGAGGCTCATGGGATACTTTTCCGGCACAAACATAATATTGAAAGATCTTTGTCTGATTTGTCCAACTTTAGCCCATTCCCAGATGAATGGACTGTGGAAGATAAAGTCTTGTTTGAGCAAGCCTTTAGTTTTCATGGGAAAACTTTTCATACAATCCAACAAATGCTTCCTGATAAATCTATTGCAAGCCTGGTGAAGTTTTACTAACTCTTAAAAAAAGAAAAGGACTAAAACCAGTGTGATGGTTTGCCACGCTTGGAAACAAAAATGGAGTGCAAGGAAAGTGAGGATGAACTGGAAGAAACAAATGGAAATAACCCCACTGACATGAAGGTTGATCAAAATAAGGAGAGCAAAAAGGAGGTGCACCCAAAGGAGACAATTCCTCAGATCAAAAAAGAAAAACATAGCACATAGGCTAATAATAGAGCAAAAGGGAAACCTCCAGAAGGAATGTTTCTTTTTCAAGATGTGGAGGCTGTTTCTGCCAATGCCACTTGCTGCCACCACGGTGCTGAGACAACTAGACATGGAGCTATTTTCCATCAAGCAACAGATTCAGAATATTAAACAGTGCTCTCAAAGAAAAACTTGATGGTGGAATAGAACCGTATTGACTTCCAGAGATGGTTCAGAAATTTAATGCACGTTGGACCACAGAAGAGCAGCTTCTCGCCGTACAAGCATTAGGAAACATGGCTGAGATTTTCAGGCAATCTCAGATGTGACTGGGAACAAATCAGTGGTACAAGTGAAAAACTTTTTTGTAAATTATCGACGCCGCTTCAACATAGATGAAGTTTTACATGAATGGGAGGCAGAACATGGCAAAGAGACCAGTGGGCCCAGTAACCAGAAACCTGTAAAGTCCCCAGATAATTCTATTAAGATGCCTGAAGAGGAACATGAAGTTGCTTCTGTTCTCGATGTTGGATATACAGCTGCCTCATAAGAAAGGCTGGTAGCTTGAACGTTTAGGGTGGACTTCTGTGTTATCCAGGAAATCAGGTATTCCCAGACATCACCCAGCCGTCTGCATCACCTCTATGGACAAGCAGCTATTACCAAAAAAGGCATCTACTTCCAGCCCTCTGCTACATCTGCTTTAATTCTTTGCCTGTTCCTCCATGTTGGTGCTGCTTACCAGAGAGAACCCGAATCCCTCCCACTAGGCCTGAGTGCTGAGGGACCTCACAGCCTGCACACCTCCCAGGACTCTGGGGGTCACCTCCTGGGTCAGAGCCCGTGGGCCCCACCCATGGCAGCTCTGCCCAGTCTGCAGCTTCAGAACAGGGAGTTGATTGGGAAGGCGCAACTCTGTTTCCATATGGCCTGCAGTTTCCACTTTGTGCATAATATAATTTTCAGAGTAACTGTGACTCTCTTAACCTTCTAGGAAGTTTCTTGTGTTCTTTTCTGAGGCAACCACCTGAGTGATACCATACTTCTTTGGAAATCACAACACACAGATAGACTGGCATTGTAATTGTTATTGTGCCAAACATCCTGATAGAACTCTCATTTCCCTAAACTTGGGATATAATGAGGGATTATAAATTTGGTTGGCTTAAATCTCTTTCACCCTTCTCCCTTCCCAAGTGGTAGAAAGCCCATTCACAGCAATGGTCCTTGGACACAGTAGCTTGAAGGGAATATGGACCTCCAAGCTTTCTGCCTTTATCTTTTGGCATTGTCATTATGAGGTGGTTGCTACCCCATCCCCCCACCACTCAGCTCCAAGAGACTTTGGTCCATACCACTATACCTCGTGCTTGTACATTTGGAATTGGTGCCGTCTCATTTTGGCAACCATATTACTAATCTTTTTTCTGTTTTAGTGCCTTATTTCTTCTTTAAACTTTATTGCTTGCCAAAGATGGCATGATTTGGATTAGGAGACAGGGGAGAGCTTGCTGCAGATTCTGACACAGTGCAGATTCTAAATGTCAGGTTAGCTCAGTAAAGGTATTAGAATAGTTGGTGATAGCTTTAAAAGCTACACATTAGCCCCTAGTCTCTTGGTTTGTCTGCCTTTACACATCACTCCACAGATCCTTTTGAGTCCGTCACATGCCAATGTGATCACACAAACACCACCCCTCTCTTTTAGTATTACTGTTTAGGGCAGAGAAGTGATCACTTTATTGGTCTATGAAGACCAAGATGAAAAGAAACAATCTACAAAATGGCATGTAATGCCTTTGCCTGGACTGATAAGTAAAACTTTCTAATAAATGTTTTAAGCCTCCAGAATGATTTTGCTTTATTTCACCAGCTTGTGGGCCTGCTGAGGGTTGCGGAACAGACTGCATTCTAACGTAATCCTCTTTCCCCATCTCCACACTCAGTTCAGCCTGCACTTAATAGGGTGAAGTACTTTTTCTAAAAAATTATTTTTTGGCATCATTTAAAGTTAAATACCCTTTCTTCTTTCAATATCAAAAAGGGGAAAAAATGCAGATGCTTTAATGCATAAACAGAATTCTTAAGAATTTTTAAATATGCAATTAAAATGTGATGTTTGAGTCCAAGCACTTTGCTGATTTTCTGTTTAGAAAGGGTCAACTAGAGACTGACCCTAGAGATTGGAATTGTACATTTTTTAGAAACCTAAAGAGGCCATTCAAGTAAAATAGGACTTTCCCAACTTTCATGATTTTGCACCTACTCTAGGTGTCTGTTGGTAAATTGGCAGCAGAGGAGGTCAGAGGGCAATCACAGCTTGCTTTTCCTATCTGGAAACAAGGGTAGCAAAATAACACTAGTAATGGTAGAGGCTTAGTTTTTGTTTGTATCATAAACCTGCTGCCTAATTGAAGAGTGGCAGGGAGGAGTCAGCACAGGTTTTGCACATCTTTTAAATGGGACACTAAGGATGAACCAGAGCTTTGGGTTCTCCTTGCTTCTTCTCAAGATCTCCTGTCTTTAATGTAGGCAGTAAGGCTGTTTGCTGCAGTGGGTTTCTCACTCTGCCAGTAGACCCGTTCCCCTCCTCTTCACGCTGAGGCTATTTTCCTTAGGTCCTCTTCCAGCAGGACCTTGAGGGTCTGCTCACTCTTAGCAGGGCAGGCAGACACCAGGCCAGGTGCAACTGTCTCCTGCACTGTCCTCTACCTGGTTCCTTGGTTCCTGGCACTGAGTGGGCTGCAGTCCTAAAGAGTTCTAGTGCTGGTATACTTAGGATGGCAGCCAATGAATTTTGGCTTTCTCTCCAAGGG
The DNA here is from genome assembly GCA_029593785.1 of Cabassous unicinctus. Lineage (NCBI taxonomy): Eukaryota > Metazoa > Chordata > Mammalia > Cingulata > Chlamyphoridae > Cabassous > Cabassous unicinctus. The sequence goes on along the minus strand of JAQZBX010034505.1, from coordinate 3,665 downwards.
AAAGGGGCAAAGACTTTTACATTTGACAGATGGAAAAAAGATAGTGTCTTGGCCTGACTGCCTTTGTTATAGTTTAGTTTCATGGGTAAGATAGCACTGTGTTTTAAACTTTTTTTCATTACACTGTTTTTGCAATGATGTTGTAAATGCAAGAAGTCACTTAGCTTTAAAAGGTGAGTGGTTTGCTCTTTTTTATGTTAAAACCCTTTTTAACATATCAAGAATTAGATGCATCAGCAGGTAGTGTCTGGGATGTTAGGTCCACCTTGATGATGCTTAAGGTGTTCCCCTTAAGCTCTGTCTTCTTAAAAATTATCAGTGTGAATGTCACAGTTATATGTATTTTTTTGTGGAAAATTTCTCCTAAGTTATTGTGCAAAATATAGTATCACTGAAATAAATGATAGTTTAACTTTTAGTTCAGAAATCCTAAAAGATATAAATTGTATTATACATGCATTAAAACTTTGTTTTATTTAATTTTATTTATATGTGTAAAGCGTTAGGTAAAAAAATTTTTTTCACTTATCCATTTAAACACCTTGTTACAACTTGAATATTGTGTTAACTGGTCTGAAACAGTGGTCAATTTTGTAATATAGCTCTTTTAACCCAAAAAGCACCCACGCCTCAGTTGTGCTGATTAGATGCTGGTGTCAGCAGAAGCTAGAGGTTATTGGGACATGTCTGCTGCGTCCTCCTGGCACCTCTGTGCCTACCAAAACACTGGTTCCTCAAAGTGGTTTTGGATCGTTTTTAACCTTTAAGACCCTTTGATGGTCACAAACCTCTAATTATAAAATGAAAATGAAAAAGCAATTGAGTTTTAAAACCTTACTGTGGTGGACTAATTAAACAGTTGTTTTCTATGTATATAAAGTTTTCTCAAACTCACCACTATAAGTGTGCTCACTGTCACTTTAAATGTCAACTATGCCCTGTTTTTGTCTTCTATCAGATGTACTATCAGTGTAACTGCATAACAAAAGTAAGCCAACCAGTGCATTACACTAACTGGATCCCTGCCTATGTGAGCAAAGGAAAGCTGGAACAACTCAAAGATGAGAGCCTTGATTTCTCTTTGGTCTAGCCTGTTTCTAAATCCAGTGACCCAGGATTCAAGCTGTTAATATCAAGTGAAACTTTATCTCAGATTGGCTCAGTGGAGTTAGCTAATCTGAAGCCAGTGATCTTGTGCAATGCTTGAAAACAGATCCTCTTTCTGCCACTCCCTAATTATAGTAAAGCACAATTGCAGTTGAGTGACAGTTGAGAAGAAGGTCAGTATAGTCTATGCATGCTGTATAATAATGAGTGTTTACAGTCACCTTCTCCTAAAGTAAAATTTATACTGGAGTGGACAGCACTCCATTATGTAGACTTATCAACTTTGCTAGGTGCTTTTTAGATTGCTTAACAGTTTTTCAAGATTTTAAAAGATGTGTAAGGTTAAGTTTGCAAATACAATGGAAATGCTGTGTATCTTTTGAAGTGATAAAATCCCCGTTGGAATTGTAAAGGAAACATGTTGTAATAATGCTGTTGTAAGTAACATTTTAATGTTTCTTTGCCTGTTTTCTATTTCAGCACATTCATTGTGAAGAATGTTCATAGCATTATAATTGCTTAGCCATTGGATGATAACATTTGATAGCGGAAATTGGAAATTTATGAAATTCTGCAAAATTCCTTTTTCTATTTCCAATATTTGCTGATGGTAAATAAAAATTTTCAAGCCACTGATGTAATAAAATATGAACCAAAACCAAAACAAACAAAAAAGAATGCAACAATAAAAAGATAAACAAACCAATTAAAACATGGGTAAGTGAAATGAATAGGCATTCCTCCCAAGATATAAAAATGCCTAATCAGCATATGAAAAGATGCTGAAAATCATTAGGTAATAGGGAAATGAAACTCAAAACCATAATGGGATACCACATCATTGTTGGTGGGAATGTAAAGTGTTGCAGCCACTGCAGAAAGCAATATGGTGGTTCCTCAAAAAGTTAAATATAAAATGACCATATAAGCCAGCTACTGACTTCTAGTATATACTTAAAGAATGTAAAAGCATTCTTTACACTGATATTTATAGCAGCATTATTCACAAGAGCCAAAGGGTAAACAATCAAAGTGTCCATCAACATACGAATGGATAAACAAAATGTGGCACACACATACATGGAATATTATTTGGCCATAAGAAATAATGAAGTAATGAGACAAGCTGCAATATGAAGAATCTTAAAAATATGCTCAGTGACATAAGCAAGGCACAAAAGAACAAATATTGTATATGACTTATGAGAGATGACTGGAAACAGCAAATTCAGAGGCAGAAGTAGTTTAGAGGTTACTGGGGAATGGAAAGTGAGGAGAGGGGAGAGGTGAGGAAGTGTTTGGAAAAGCAAAATAATAAAAGAACTGATGAGGTGTGATGAGGTGTCAATATACAATTACCCCAAATTCTAAAAAGGTAAGGGAAAATAAAGGTGCAGGGACCATTAAAAACAACAACAACAACAACAAAAACAAGAGGCCTCCAGGCCTTTAGGGATGACCAATAAACAGCCTCCCATGTCACCAAATCTCCTCAATATCCACCAATTATACAGAATTCCCATTTCCAAGCATGTGCCATCACTTCTCTACTAGGAATCCACTGCAGTCTTGACACTCAGTTCTCAGTTCATAGGTACTGAGGCTCCAACTCCACCTCCTGTGACCCAACAAGGGAAGCTTCCAGGTAGAAAGGAAAGGGGATTAGAGCCAAAGTTCTGGACAAGGGGTTCTGCCGCTTCCCTGACAGTCACTGGCACAAAGACAAGCTCTGATTGGAGGTATATGGGGTTACTGAGTGCAGACGTCTGATTCTGGACAAGGGGTTCTGCCGATTCCCTGACAGTCACTGGCACAAAAACAAGCTCTGATTGGAGGTATATGGGGTTACTGAGTGCAGAGGTCTGATTCCAGCTCCTCATATACAGAAGACAAGCCTGGGAAATGACACTTCTGAGTGGTAACTAGTCCCCTATATGTGCTCTTAAGAGTGACAGCTCTGTGCCTTCTCTTACCCAGACCAGAACTCTGCTCCTCTGGGGGGGTCCCAGACTCTACAGTTTGAGGAGGTGAGTAAAAGAGAAATGAGCTGGGCATTAGACCTCTTTCTTGGAAGGAATTTGGGCATCTTCTGCTCCCTAAACCCTACAGATGGCTCAGAAGTAAAGCATGAAGTATGGGTGTATTAGGCAAAAGGGGTGCTGATGCAAAGTACCAGAAATCTGTTGGCTTTTATAAAGGGTATTTGGGGTGGAAGCTTACAGTTACAAGGCCCTAAAGAGTCCAACTCAAAGTTATTTTCTCACCAAACTCTGTTGACACATGTTGAAGCAAGATGGCGGTCAATGTCTGCAAGGGTTCAGGCTTCCTCTTCCTCTTAAGGCTCTGTGGGTCCAGTTTCTTTCTATCTCAGCTGTAGGCTGGCATAGGGCTCATCTCTCTTCCCAGGGCTAGTTTCTGGGCTCAGCTGCTCTGGTCTCTTCACAAGGTCAGCTGTAAACTATCAGGCAAATGGCTCATTTCTCTTCCCAGGGCCTCTGCAGTGTCTATGGAGCTGTCTCTCTTCCTCTGTGTATCTACTTCTGTGTTCTTGATTGGGC